>JAPYZS010000259.1:0-83967 GCA_030522925.1 Trissolcus japonicus | reverse complement strand
TTACTATTAAACACGTCATTCCAAACAGGGCAGCATAATTGAGAAAACGTTTGGAAAACGTACGTTTACTATCCGTTCAGTAATTCTAACTATTCCGTTTAGTTAATTTTACTATTAAACACGTCATTCCAAACAGGGCAGCATAATTGAGAAAACGTTTGGAAAACGTACGTTTACTATCCTACAGTAATTCTAACTATTCCGTTCAGTTAATTTTACTATTAAACACGTCATTCCAAGCAGGGCAGCATAACTGAGAAAACTTTTAGAAAACACGTCATTCCAAACAGGGCAGCATAATTGAGAAAACGTTTGGAAAACGTACGTTTACTATCCGTTCAGTAATTCTAACTATTCCGTTCAGTTAATTTTACTATTAAATACGTTATTCCAAGCAGGACTATAGAAGTTGAAAAAGCATATTTTCTATCAAATCAGTAACTTCATCTTTTAAGCGTCCAGTAATTCTAACTATTTAGTCACGGGAACCAAATAGACAACCACTTCGATTCGGGAAGTATAAATTGATAGAAAAATTAAAAACGGGCATCAACTCTATTCGTTCAGTATTTCTAGGTGATCCATTCAGTCACAATAACTTTACAGAAAACCATTCACAGCAGTACAGCATAAGTTGAAAGAACATTCAAACAATTTTGGTCGTCGTTCAGTTCTGATTTAGTTAAGTCTTCCAAACGTCCGCTTCCAGGAAAATCACTTAGAGCAGGCCATCATGAGTTGGGAGAAATTTTTACAAACGTACCTGCTTGTTTCAACGTTATAGTGAAAGCGAGAAAAGTCAATCCTAACAAAAGGTCCCAGATTTCCCAATTTCATTATTTTTAAAAAGTTCTTTTTTCGTCCTGTTATCCTGTTTCATATCTGGACCAAAATTTTCTTTTAACCCTCACAAACCCTTAATCAGAATTCAAACAAACAAAATTTGGCTTCAGGTGCTGATGGATTTAGGGGCGTGGTTGGAGCGAAAGGTCTGAAAGGAGACATCGGATTTTATGGACGACGCGGATTGGATGGTGACGAGGGACCACCAGGGTTTCATGGGATGGCAGGAACTCACGGCGCAACTGGAGAATCAGGTGACGAAGGTGACGTTGGAGAAATGGGAGAGCCCGGAATGCGAGGTTGGCCGGGACAAGATGGAATCCCAGGTTTTCCTGGAGCTAAAGGTACCGTAGGAGATGTTGGACCACCAGGTCCTATGGGACTCAGCGGTTACACTGGATTCAAAGGATTAAGGGGAGATTACGGTTTCCCTGGTATTGATGGAGAACCAGGAGACAATTCTTTCAGCGGACCTCAAGGTTTGTATAAACTTTGTATAAAGCACTTTTTTACAATAAATTTTTATGGACCAATTCTTTTGATTGATTTTATTGCACTAATTTTTTAGGTGATATCGGTAGTCCTGGATTCATGGGCGCTCCAGGAGCACCAGGTCGTCCTGGAGTTGATGGAAGACCAGGTTTGCCAGGCGAACCTGGCGATTTCCGCGATGGTTTAGATGGCCTTAAAGGTGCGATGGGAGAACCCGGTTTTGATGGTTACAATGGAATTCCTGGATTCAAGGTTAGATATTATTTAAAAAAAAATATCATAATTCATCGTTTTTAATAAGTTTAAAACTAGAAAAAAGTTCTTTAATTAATTTTTAATTTATATTTTATTGATTGTAATGTTATAATTGATTTTATTTTACAGGGTGAAATAGGAGAAATAGGATTGTATGGAGAAAAGGGTGAGAGAGGCGACATGGGATTCCCAGGGAAACCAGGCACACCTGGGTTCCGAGGATTAGACGGAGAAAAAGGCGAACTAGGCCCTACTGGACTGTTAGGCCCTGAAGGCGTCAAAGGAAAGACAGGAAAACAGGGAGAGCCGGGACTGTTTGGGAAACCAGGTATAAATTTCTACTCGAACAATAAAAGATACGAGAGGAACGGAAGGGTTCAAAGGATTTTGAAGCGATCCAAATATTTACTAGGGAAACAAAGTTGAAGAAGAGTTTGTTTTTTCAAAAAGGGTATTAATTGTCGAACTTCAAACTTAGGTTTATCTTCGGAAAATATTATGATCCGAGATAAAACGGAGCCTTTGAATGGGAAAATAAAAGACAAAAAGAAGGTATATTAGTATTTCAGGAAATATTAAAAAGTATTTTAAAATAAATCTGTTAATAAGTTAATAAGTTATTTGAACTTTTCCACTTTTATTCGTTTCTTTATTTTGATCTATTTAACTGTTTTTATTTTTTCTCTCAGTTTTTTATGATGATGACCCTAATTTCAAGCGATATTTTTTCATTATGATTAAAATATTTTTGTTTATAATTTGTATTTTATAAATGATATAATCAGTCAATTATATGAACTGTACACATTGTGTACTTATTATAGGTATACTTTTCTTCTAAACTTTTTATATAGAAAAAAAAATCTTCTATCACAAAGATCTCAGTTCAATACAGAAAATGAATTTCAATAGAGATGTATTCTATGTCTTTTGAAATCCTCAACCAGGTATATTTTTAGAAATATACCTTCTATGAGTTCATGGTTTCCTCATTGAAATGTGAACTACTTACGTATTTGTCAACCCGTTAATCCTTCAATCCTTTACCGATTCATCAATCTCAAGACTCGTAATCCCGGAAGTCTCTTTGACAATTGTTTTTTTTTCCGAAATACTCAAAAATTTACTTCTTCAATTCTCATAGGTTCCTGTTACTTTGTTGACACACACATTTCACGGTCACTTTCATTGCGGTCACATTTCTAAAACCTTACCTAATGACCGTACACGCTCATTTGTTCGATTATCTGTTGAATGCTGTCCATTAAAAAGTGATAATTTGAAAACCACAACTTCGTAAACACTAGACCAATTTTGAGCAGGAGATCAGAAGAAAGTAAAAAGTTTGTCGATTCAAAAATTCAGGTAGTCTTACCTGGTATGTAGGAGAACTTTTCAATCTTTTGAGATTTTTTCGACACAATGGGCACATTATATTCAATAATAGACACGAGCCTTTTTAAACGAAACGAAGAAATTGATACCACTTAAGTTTAAATTATGTAGCAGGCGAGCATGACTTTGTAAGAGATCTTCAGTCCCAAAAAAAAAGAGAAAAATGACATTATTATTGTTAATTTATGTATTGATTAATTAGTTAAGAACATCTGTAAAAGATATCAAAATTACATTGTGTTTTCATTTTTAGGCTGGCCTGGTGATGCTGGGCCTCGAGGTTTGCCAGGATACCCCGGAGCACAGGGTCCCAAAGGAATGTCAGGAGATACTGGTGAAACTATCTACGCGAATGCAACGAAAGGTGACATGGGTGATTTTGGATTAGAAGGTCTGCCTGGTCCCAAAGGTGTGAAAGGAGATGGAGGATATGTCGGTTTTCCTGGCAGAAAAGTAAAACTGAAGACAATTTATGATATAGAAAATTATTCCATAATCAACAAATTTTCAAAGAGTTGTAATTGTGATTTAATTTATAGGGAGAACGAGGAGACACCGGCCCGCCTGGAGTAAGCGGATTCCCTGGATTCCCTGGTGAGAAGGGTATACCTGGTATGCAAGGACCTCGAGGATTCCCAGGTGAAAAATAAAACAAATCAATTAGCGAGTCAATTAGTTAAAAATATAGTATAAAAATTAAATAGTAATTTATAACTTCATATATAAAAAGAACAGATTTTTTTTATAATTTTAATAATAATATTGATAAATGATGATAAATAAATAAATTAATTAATTAATGATGATGAATTTCATTTTATAGGTCTCCCTGGACAGTTTGCTGAACGAGGAGAGACAGGAAGACCAGGATTAGATGGCAGACCAGGAATTCCTGGTTTGCATGGACAAAAAGGAGCACCAGGTGAATACGGTCGAAACGGACCAAAAGGAATTCAAGGTGATGTAGGAGGTGTAATCACAGGCCCGAAAGGAATGGAGGGAGACATAGGTACCTTATAAATCTTGTACAATAATGTGAAGCTACACTAAAATAGAATGTCTAGCTTTGATTTTCTTAATGAAATATTGTTTTTTCATAGGTCCCAGAGGTTTTCCGGGAAATCCGGGGTCATATGGACTCGAGGGGATGCCAGGACTTCGAGGTGCACCGGGTCCCAAAGGATTCAGAGGAGAGCCAGGTTTTGCAGCGTTGGTTTTTAAAGGAGAGAGAGGTGATGATGGACTCAGAGGACCTGATGGGATGTTAGGTTTGAAAGGAGCTCGCGGAGATAGTGGAACCCCAGGTCGTCCTGGATACAAGGGTGAAAAAGGAGATGTTGGTGATGACGGAGAGCCAGGATTACCAGGATTACCCGGACCCGTTGGACCGCAAGTACGAATTATTATTATAAATCAGGAATTTAACTAAAATTAATACCTTTTATTTGTTGTTAGTAATAGTTGTATTTATTTTTATAGGGAATGAAAGGAGATCGGGGAACAAGCCGATTCCCTCTGATTCCAAGAAAAGGTTACCCTGGAGACGCGGGTCTTCCTGGATTGCCAGGTAAAGTTTTTCAAGCGTAAAAAATATTTTTAAAAATTAAAAAAAAACATTTAATTGAAATCTGTTGAAATTAATATTATCGACTAACATTTTGAAAATGATTTTCTTTTGTAGGGTACAAGGGAGCGCAGGGTCTATTAGGAATTGCTGGAGAAGACGGTCTTCCAGGTCGACCTGGAGAGAGGGGAATGCCTGGATTCCCTGGGCCTCCTGGTCCTGAAGGTGAAATCGGTCCTACCGGATTCCAAGGATCTCCTGGACGAACTGGACCTCATGGTGAAAGAGGTGAGTTTTCATTCAATGCCTTAATGTTGAACTATTTTTCATCTGTTCCTTATCCATTACTCATTCATTACTCATTTTCCATAATTTTTACTTGTTAGAATTTAATTAGTGTAATTATGAATTTTTAGGTTTCCCTGGACAACCTGGAGAACCAGCGCCTCCACATCCTGGACCGAAAAATAGAGGCTTTTACTTTGCCCGACACTCTCAAAACATAATGATTCCGCAGTGTCCGAGAAACACAGTCAAATTATGGGACGGATTTTCTTTACTCCATATTATGGGCAACGGGCATGCTTTTGCTCAAGATTTGGGTAAAACATATTTTCATACAGTTTATAATTGAATTACAATCCATTCAATAATGATTTAAAATCATGTAATTACTATTTGTTTGTAATTCAAACAGGTCACGCCGGAAGTTGTTCAAGAAAATTCTCAACGATGCCATTCTTGTTCTGTAACTTGAATGACAAGTGCGATTACGCCAATCGAAACGATTACAGTTACTGGTTGAGTACGTTAGAGCCTATGCCACTAATGATGACACCAATCCCGGCACCGGAAGTCGGTAAATACATCTCGAGGTGCACCGTCTGCGAGGCTCCAACACGCGCGATCGCTGTTCACAGTCAGTCTATGAGTATTCCTGATTGTCCTGGTGGATGGGATCTGATCTGGACCGGATACAGTTTCTTAATGGTAAAATAAACACTACTGACAAAAATTTTGTCATTTTTTGCTGAACTTGTTTTCATCTATGAAATTAATTTAAAAATATTAAACGATAAATTTTGAAAATTTGTAGCATCGCGACGGAGGTTCGGCTGGTGGAGGTCAATCACTCATCTCTCCTGGATCATGCCTGGAAGAATTCCGAGCACGGCCATTTATCGAGTGCCGCGGAGCTGGTACGTGCAATTATTTCTCGACCGCAGTTTCTTACTGGTTGACGACCATCAAGGACTACGAGATGTTCCGAAAGCCGAATCCCCAGACGCTGAAGACTGATCATACTTCCCGAGTGAGTCGCTGCGCTGTCTGTCTGAGACGCGTGGTACAACCATCCAGACGAGTTGGTGTGCTCCAAGAATACACTGCCAAGGAGAGGACTTATGTTAGACCACAAAATCCTTCTTATCGTGATCGCAATCAGTACTACGTAGACCCACAGGCCAATGATGTGAACTATCAGAACTACAATAGACATCGAGAAAGACATAGACACAGACAGAGACATAGAGAAAAGGAGCACAGATTTACAAAGAATCAAGATCAATACGGAGTGTAAATGGTTTGTTTTTCTTTTTTTTTTTCGCAAACGAAAATTATTGATTGGACGCAACAGTTACACGAGAGATACGTTTTGAAATTTTTTCAGTTACAAACTTCGGTTTTATTAATTTTACATTTTAACTTCCTCTCGTCAGTATGGTATCCCGGTTGTTACAACAATGTACATATATTCTGGTCATAATTAATATAGGTTAATTAAATTATATTCTACGTGCCAATGTCGAACAATTGTTAGTTTTTAACAGAAAATAGGCATTCGTATTTATGTTAATAATTAAGCTTTTACGTATCAAATTGCGTTCTTGTATTTTTTATTAGTTTTACCATTTTTAATAAGAGACTAATCAATAATTGATTATTGTATTCTATTTTACTCCATAAGTTCAGTATAATATTGCCAATACTGTAATAATAACTGCCACTTATAAGTGCTGGATAATAATGATATAATGATAATGATATACTGCCAAAAAATTAGAAATTATTTTAAATAAATTACTTTTATAAATACGATTGTTCAATTTTTATAAAACAATTTTAAAAGAGTTATTGTAAATAAATAACAATTTGGATTAAAACTGGGATCTAATGATCAAGTCAATTTGTACGATAGATTCTTACAATAATTTTATTTGTTAAATTAATTAAAGAAAATAAAATTCATTACAAATATGTTATACATATTTGTAATGAATTTCAATTATGTATAAACATTTTTCAATACTGTTATAAACTCAAGTAACCTATATATTACACATTTTATATTGTCGCTGCATTTGATGACTATGTTTGAACTCACTATCTCGCGCATTCATTCATTTTTCCAGAGCCTAAAATAAAAAAATAAGGAAAGTTAGTTCAATGTACGTCCAATCATTATAAATGAGAATAAAAGAAAAAGTCAATAATAAAAAATACACACTTCGGTAAATTCGCGCCATTCATCTTCTTGTAGTGCATTTTTGATTTTCAGAAGAATCGCATCAGGAATACGAATCTTCGTCTTCCGTCTGTCTGCCAGTGTGTACTGTATATTCAATAATTCATCCACCGATGGCCGTGCTTTCGGTTCATGCTGAAGGCATTTTTGCATAACTGCTAATAACGCTGTCGGGATGCCTTCCCCACTGTCGCCTCGTTTATTTGGAAACGGGATTCGAGTGTTGCTGTTCGTGATTGCGTTGATTTTTTGCCACTGATTTCGAATGTATTGAAATGGAGTGAACCCATAAACCAAACAATACAATATGCAACCCAGAGACCAAACGTCAGATTTTCTGCTGATCTGAAAAAAATGTTTCGGTTAGTATTTTAATGATTATATCATGTAAAAAAAATTGCTGATGATGTTAGATAGAAAAAATACGTACTTTATATTTTCCATGAGCAGCCGAATCAGTTTGCGTATTTGCGTCAAGTAAAGCCTCAGGACTGATATAATTCAAAGTTCCCGTTTGACTTTCTTTAAATACAGAAGTATTTTCTGCTGAGATGCTGGATGCGATTCCAAAATCGATTAGTTTTAACCGACCCTTTACTAATATAAAATTAGCTGGCTTCAGGTCAGAGTGGATGACGCCTGCAAACAAGATTGGAAAAAGTCAATAATTGTTTCACTTCGCTTTTGAAATCGAATAATAATAATTAATTTGATTTACCGTTGTCGTGTATGTGCTTTACAGCGCACAACATCTCTTTCCAGTAATAAAAAATCATTTCCACCGGCAATTTGTTTTTTTCTTGAATGATTGATTTCAAAAGTGCGCTTAAGTCGGTTTCACCCAGTTCCATTATTACAAATAAGTAAGGTTGTTTTACCTCGCTGAAAAGGAATCAACCAAAATAATTAGCGATCTTAAATTTAATTGCAGTTCGATCGAACAAACAAATATATTGAAAACCAGCTCACTAATTATACATCCGCACGACACAAGGTGCTTGCAGTTTGTAGAGCATGTTAATCTCGTCTATACAGCCTTTGATGCACTCTTTATCCATGGCATTGAGATTTACTCGTTTTATGGCTTTGAGCTGGCGTGTATCCAAATCCTGAACTTGCAATACCTCGGCGCTCATGCCTTTTCCAATCACGTTCAAAACTCGATAGTTTTTATCCTTGATTTGTAAAGTTAATTCCGGCGTAGCCTGAGGCATTTTTGGAATCGTACACTGAACCTTCGGTATATTATCCAGAATACTATCGGGCACAAAAACCTGTTTCTCTATTACTTCGGGTTTTGGTGCCCGAACTACTGGATTTTCAATGGCATAACATTTGTCATTTTCCGCTGGAACTTTCGGTTTGTTTTCTGGTTCCTTCGGCCGTGGCCTCGATAGTCCGTCCGACATCACGTTATTATTTTTATTCGATTCTTGTTCCCTAGGAAAAATGGCCCTTTTTGTGCTGGTTTCTTCAATTCTTCCATCTTGGCGTTTTTGACTTGAGATCTGGGTGTAGGTCGACCGGTTCGGTTGAAGCGAATTCACAACTGAGGATCCAAGTTCTCGTTCGCCCAACGGACGTCTTTTGATCTCAGTGTTGTAATTTCTGAAAAATGAAACTTTTCATTATTTATCTTCAACAGACTGAATGAAATAAATATTTAATTAATTAAGATTCAAAATTTAAATGTTTAGTTTACCTGTGAGGTTCACAGATTGTATTTTGTTTAGCCAGCAATGATTGTACAGACTTTGATCCACCAGCTGTACTGAACTGTCCGCATTCAGGGGTTTTGAAAACGTTCAAATTACAAGCAACCGGTGGGATGGCATGTGTGGACTGTTTCACAGGAGTGATGCCGATGCTTTGCTGAGACATTTTCATTGACTCCAGTGTTGTTGATAATGTCGAAACTTGATTTTCCAAGGCGCCGCTTTTGGTTATTTCTCTATCAACATCTTTCGTCTCTTTTATACTGGTTGGAACATTTTCTTTCTCATTCACCATCTGCTGTTCACGTTCTTGTGAAACCGTATTAGAACTCTCAACTGTTTCATCGTTAGATTTACAAACATTCGTATGCTCGTTCGGATCCTCTGCGAAAGTTTCAAAACTCTCAGTCACATAATTATCGTCTTCACTTTCATCTTCTTCATCCAAAAGCTTCAGCATTTTTATCGGCACAGGGATGGATCTCCTAAGTTGGTCTTTTATTTCTGAAACGTTCATCTTTGATTGATTGTTTTGATTCATTCTGGAGTATTGTGTACTGACTGTTGCAGCGAGATTGGACCTATAAAAATTTACAATTATACAATATGCAAGTGTCTCTTAAAACAATGTGAAAGATACAAAAACGATCGTTTATGGTTACAACAATAACAAGGACGCCCAATCATATTTTCATCGCGTATACAATTATTTTGGAATATCATAAAAAATTGGAGTTTTAATATTAAAAGTTGTGGGCAAAATATACAATGGAATAACTTTTTGAAAAATAAATTAAGTTCAATGATAATGCAAATATGTTTATTTGCATTTAGAAATGTTGTATGTTATGATAAATGAAACTTACAATCGCGAATACAGTTCACAGCTTCTCCATAAACATGCTACCAAGCACTGTGGATATGTAACGTACCGAGGCTCTTTTTATTACACTAGATTCCTTGATTATAATAAATAAAAACACAATTGTTTCGTCACTTAATCAAAACAATAAACAATTGGAAACAATGTTGTTGATTGCAAAGTAGACAAAGCCGGTTTACTTTACACGAGCTCTCGTTTGAAATGTTATGCTCTAAGAGGTTATTGGTCAATCAAATGCCGGCTTAACGGTTTGTAGATGGCGCTCATATCCTAGCGGGAGAATTCAAATGACAGATTATCGTTTATAAATAATAAGCATAAATAATGATATAACAAAAGATGAACTATTTTTTTAAATAAAATCGTATTATTTTATTGATTTATTACAAGTTACATCTTTTTTTTCTTTTTTAGTTCCTTAAAAAACACACGGAAAAAGTGATTGCCGATCGACTTTGCACCACACTCAATGGAAGCACAATCAATTACAAAAATTGAAATACAATCTTTATTATCAGTTCTGTGTCAAACCATCAGTGTAAAAAAGGCAGTTACAATTATACAAAAATTACACACTACCCTAAAAGCATAAAAAAAACGTCGAACCGAAAAAAAATTTTTGTTCAAACTGAATTTTTAACTGAATCTATCGCAAATCAATTTAATTATTTCATTCCATTTATCAGGGAAGTGAAACAACTTTTCTCAATCCTGTTTGCAGGCGTCATCTGTTTGGACTTGATACCAGCAAATTTTAATATTAATGAAGGGTTGGTTGAAATTGATCAATTTTGAAATCGCGTCCAGCATATCAGCAGAAAATACTTCCGCGTTCAGAGAAAGTCAAATTGGAACATTAAATTGTGTTAGTCCTGAGACTTTACTCGATGCGAATAATCAATCTGATTCGGCTCCTCATAGAATATACAAAATACGTATTTCTAACTAACGGCATCAGCGATCTTATAACAAAAATTACTAATTAAACCATTAATCAAAAATTGTTTTCTTTAGATCAGCAGAAAATCTGACGTTTGGTCTCTGGGTTGCATCTTGTATTGTTTAGTTTGTGGGTTCACTCCATTTCAACACATTCGAGATCAATGTCAAAAAATCAGCACAATCACAAATAGCAACACACGAATCTCCTTTCCTAATAAACGAGATGACAGTGGTGAAGGCATCCCGATAGAATTATTAGCAGTTATGTGAAAATAACTAATTTGATTCCAAGAAGCAAAGTGAACAGTTATTTACTATTGGTAATGGAAAATTTTCTATTACAATTAATGTGTATGCGCTTAACATTGCACATCTCTTTTTATTAATCATCGGCAGTTTGTATGTTCTTTTTCTTTGATAATTGATCTTTTACTTGATGAAACCGATTAGAACTCACATAAAAAATCAATTATTCAAGAAAAATGCTAAGCACACACAATTTAATGGTAATGAAATATCTTTTGTACATTTTGCACTGATGTCATAAGTAAACCCGTGGCTTGCAAAGTTGTGGTACAAAGCAGTCAGCTTTTTTTTTATAAAAAGTGTTCTATCTCGACTCCAGTTTGACAATATAGATAACAGTTCGCTTTTCATTTTACATTCTGATCAGCCAATGATATTAATTTTCTCCTCTCAGAGCCGCATTAAATAAAAGTTATCGCTTAACGAACGAAAAAAAAATCTCCCGTTTATACAACCGGCTCGCTTGTGTACTAACAAAACGTAATCCAGACATTACTTCAATGCGTCTCGTCGTATTTGTTACGCGCACGCTTTTGATTCGTCTTTCAGGAACCGTTCAGCAGCGCCAAAAACAAAGCTCTACTTGGATAATTCATCTTGCGTTATTATTTTTTTTTCAGACTTTCATCATTTCATCTTTGGATTAACGAACGCTCTTAAAGTAAGACAATTAATACATTTCTGCAGAACTCTCGAGATCTACGAAGATGAAATGATTTCAGCAAAATATTTTTGCCCTGCTGTTGATATCTGCTTCGAGTTTCGACTTTATCGTGTGAATGAGTTTTAAGGGATTCCCTTTTTTGCGCCTTTGAATATTTGACATTAGTTTTTTTTCTTTGCTAAACCAACGGCCTGCGTCTATTAGCGCTTGCCGTTATTGTAGTTGATCGCTCGCAGAGGTGCCTTAAACGTTGCCGCGGTCTGCTGCTGTACCTGATAAGCTATTGGGTGTATCTTGAAACCGTATAACCTGAAAATTAAAAAAACAAAACGTTTCAATCATCTCAATCTGAATTGCGTTAAATAAAAAAATATATAATTTACATTATTATTTTAGAATGAAGTTTACCTTGGTACAAACTGAGTCGTGGCACGCTTAGGTCGATACTCTGGATGAACCATGAACAGCATGTGTGGAAAACCGGTCCCGAAATAAGCCCCGTCTGTGTGATGGTGTCGCGAGCTTTTAGGTGTGTAAACATCCATACATTTTGGACAGTAACTTTTGACCATTGCTTCACCAGGCACATCGCTCAAACCCAAAGGTAACATTAATTGTGATTCGCAATATACACGAGGACAGTGGCCGAAATCTCCCGCCTGATATTTTTCAATCATCTGTGCTATTCCTCTATTAGTAAGAATGTAACGCGCGTGAATCAGGCCGTACAAAAGTTCAGCTGCTTGTTCGATCATATCCGATTGGTTTGGGTTGTCATCCAAATCATCATCTGGAAAAAAAAACAAATAATTGGTTGATTCTCTGATTTGAATTCAACTTGCATGATTGTTTTCTGAAGTTTTGATTGTAGTTTTCTTACCGGGTTCCAAATCTAAAATCATGTCAAGAGCTTGGCGATAGTGTGGCACTTGTTCACTTAATCCAGTCAAGTTAAATTTGTCTTGAATATAATCCTCGTCCACCTAGAAAAAATTTCGAATTATAATTATTTTGGTGACTTAATATGAAGAATAGTTTGTTTACAATAGTTATGAATGCATATTTACGTTTGATTTAGTTTCAACCGTGTAAAGGAAAATGTTGATTTTTACTTAATCACAAAACACCCATACTTATATTTAAAAAATCGTGAGTGATTTTGGAAAAATTCTTTTTATCTTTTAAATTACAATTTTATGAAAAAAACGTCTCATAAACTAATTACGAATTCAACCCCAAAATTCTTAGAATTCGAAAAAGAGTATGAGAAATTGAAGCTCAATTGACAACAATTTGTTACTGTCAAATTGGAGATAAAAAGTTTACTAGACAGATTTGTGATGGTAATACTCACTTCGCAGAAGAATTCATTGCCCCTGAGTCCGCAGAACCACGAAATCCAGGAGACCTCCTCGGAGCTGCTCATTTTCCTGTCGACCAACAAAAAGCCGAATCAATAACAACATAACCTCAAACTGACCAACTCCATTGCTCGGTTCTCCATTGGCATAAGTTGAGATTAAATAATCATAACAAAATATTTGACGAAACAAACAAGAAATGGATGAACCTGGGACAACGGTGCCTTTCGGAGAGGTCGCGACGGTGCCGATGGGGAGGGGCAGTGATTCAGCCGAGACGTCCTGAACAACTCAACCCAAAAAACAATACATGATGAACTCAAAGAAAAACTTGTTTGTTTGATTGTGACTACTTTTACACGATTAAAACTGCACTCAAAATGAGAACCAAAGAAATGAAAATAAACAAAATAAAAATCATTGCATCAAAATAAATAGTCATAAAAAAGGCTAAAAAAAGATTTGTTTTAGAGTTTAATGAGATTGATAAGCAAGACTTTTTTAAATGGGAATTTCTGAGGTATTAAATTGGTGTAAAACACAATTTTTTCATGAAATATGAACTGGGCAGTGCGAGGGCCGTTCGCGTGGTCACCGCACTGTGCTCCCCAGGCCATCGCCAGCGACCACGGGATCGCGCAAACGGCCCCGCGTGACACGCAGCTTGCTGAGATTTTGGACAGCGGGTAGGCTTAAAGATTGCTTGTGTAGTTAATTTATTATTTGTCGCGGCTTACCTTTTGGTGTCTTGATTAGCCACGCTTGCTCGCCTAAAGCGGGTAGGTGTCACTGGTGTCGCGGCTTGCGAATCGAGGTTGTGTGTTGATACTGATTGATACTGGAGTTTCGGTCACAGGGACTAGCGAGAACTAGCGACTACGATAAATAACTGCTAGTGCCACACAGCCGCCACGGGATGCGCACGCCGCACCAACAGATTTGACGATTCGAGACGGTCTGATTCGACCTATCGAAGAGAGTTTGACTATATCTTTTGGCGCGAAATTCAAATTTAAACAAAAAGTACATACAAAATTTAGATTTTTTTAATTACAGACATTAATACGCATTTACAAATTAAAAAAGGGAAGAAATTTGTATTCTGTTTTTTTTTGTTTTAAAATATTTTTTATTAATTCATTGATCTTTTGATTGCACAACTGTAGTATACAATTAATAAACTCTTAACATTTTAAAATATACGATATATATACTATATGAAAAACGAGTATAATAAAATAAAGTATATGTACGCTTGTTTTTATATAGTCACATTTATATGAATATGAAACAAATATATATACTTTTTGTTTTCATCATATGATTTGGCCGTTAATTGAGCACAAACAATGCAACGATGCTCAACATTAATGTTTTGTTGCTTTTTTGTACAAACAGAATAAACATAATTCAAGTCCCAGTTTCATAATGGAATGCTTCCTATGAGTTATCCCACAATTAGTCGATGGCTGCAGCCGTTGGTGCTACGTCCAGCAACATTTGAAGAAATGCATTTATTCCTTCTGAAAATTAAGAAAATGACAACTGTATTTAAAGATGCATTTACTTATTTAATATTTAACTATTAATATAATAAAATCTTTATATATGTTTTATGTATAAGTTTTTGAATGTTTAGTGAAATGATAATGAAATAAAAATTACCCATAAATTTAGGGACATATCCATATTTTACAAAAGGAAGGTATATGAATGCTCCTGCTCCAATAAATCCTGCGGCGTACACATATTCGATTTTCGGGTTATCGATTATCGGAGCTACTATCAGGTACACGGATATGCCAAGCACAAGTATAGGTATTATGAGTGGACACTTGTACGGTCGAGGATGATTCGGTCTGGTTCGTCTCATCACCAGCAAAGCCACCATGGCACCGCCGTAAAAAATCCATGCCGTGAAGGAGAAAAAATCGATCAGCGAATCGATGTTACCGGAAATGACCATTGCTCCTAAAAATCAACCCAATCATGTAAGTACAATGCTTTCAAATCACAACCGCTCAATTCAACGAGTGCACCCTTAGTTATTGATTAGGTACCCGCGACAATGGAGTGGAAAATCAATCCAGGTACAGGAGTGAACCGTCGCACATGCACATAACTGAGACAGTCAAGAAGGTGGCCTTCCCTGGAAGCTGCGAAACAAAGTCGACCGGCAGCGAAAAGAGTGCCATTCGCAGATCCAAAAGTGCTGACAGCCACGGATAGGGGCATGAGCCAAGCCATCACACCGAGTATCCTGTTACCAAAAGTCTGCAAACAAGTTTGCCCAATTTTTAATAAGAAATCCATAATTATAACGCGGATCAAAACTTTTCATCATTTTTCATTTGGTCAACTTTTTACATTTTCTACTTTATCAATCAAATTACCACAGCTACAGCTTCGCTTTCAATCATCTCCGTGGGCGACATAACTGCCAGATAGGAAATATTGATAAGCGCATAGCACAAAGTAACCAGAGGGATCCCGATCATGATGGACCTTGGCAGATTTTTGGAAGGATTTTTGATCTCCTCCGTGACGTAGTTCAAATTGTTCCAGCCGTCGTAAGCCCAAAGTCCTGTATAAAAGGCCGTGGCGAGTCGGCCGAAGCTGACCTTGTCGAGGCTGTCGAAAGCGCCCTCTAGGTGCTGAGTATTGCCCTGGATGAGTTTGTAGGCCCCACCAACGATCACCACCAAGATCGCTATGAGTTTGCCGGCGGTGAAACCGTTCTGTACACCTGTCGCGAGGTTCACGCTGTAACAGTTAACGAGGAGGATGAGCACGATAGCCAGCAGGGCGACGAGCTTGACCAGGTCGTCCGAGGGGTTACAGTCGGTGGCAAAAGCGCCGACTGCATACTGCGCAAATGAAAGACAGATGATGGCCATCTGCGATGGCTTCAGCACCAGAGTCGACACCCAGGAAAAGAGGAACGCAGGCGGGGCTCCGAACGCGTCGATGAAATAGGCGTATTCTGCTCCACTGCTTGTGTTCATCGTGCCCAGCTCCGCGTAGGCTAACGCCCCGCAGAGACTGAGCAAGCCGCAGGCCGTCCAGACCAGGAAACTCATCCCGATGCTGCCGGTCCGTACCAGCAGACCTGACGGTGAGACAAAGATTCCTAAAAATAGATATCAAAATGAAAATTAAAAAATATTTTGCAAATTAAACATTTTTATTATCATATTGAATTATACATTTTTATTTTTGGAAGCTAAACATTTAGTAATTCAAAGAGTTAAGAATGTTAACAATTGAAAATATTATTTAGAATTTTGAGTTACACATTTGTACTTTTTGGTAGATTTCAAATTTAGCACTAATCTGATGAGCAGTCGAGTGGTTTTGCTCGTAATTAACTTCAACTAATAAATTTCGTCTATCTGAGATGTGAGAAAGTTTGAAATTTAAGTTCTCTTGCTTGGAATTCAGAGCCTTAACTAAAATAAAATTTTAATATATAAAATGACTGGAATTTATATTTAATCGATTTGCACCGTTGAAAAAATTCCAATCGTAGAACTTTTTTTTAAAACTTTTTCAATTTCTTTATTGGTTCTTTCTAGTTGAATTCTCTGCGATTCTTTGTATTCAAATTTCTGCATGAACGATAAGAGCGCAATAAAATGCAGATCCGGGGTGACTTTTAAAGTCAATCAAGTGAGAATTCAAAAGAATTCATTAGAAAGCATGCGAGTCAAATCAAATAAATAAATAAAAGAAGCAAAAGATAAAAGAAAAATTCAAATAAAAAAATTTAGCGAAAGATTGATTGCAATTGGAAATCGAATGAATATGGCGTTGATTGATTGGCATAATTCATTGATGAAATACAGGAAACAGAGGTTGATAACAACCTGATCCAATCATGGTGCCAACGATTAGAGCCACCCCACTGACGAGTCCCACCCGTCTCTTGAGGTGAACAGAGTTGTTCTCCTCTGCGTCCGTCCCCTCCAACCCTGCGCCCCCTCCACCCCCGTCTTCGTCATCCCCCAAACCTCCCGACGGGCCGCCTTTTTTGCGTTGAATAGAACACGCGGTGCTGTCCTCTCCCCAGCCGTTTGCGGACGTTCCATTGCCCGTTGAATTTCCTGATTTGTCCAATTTTCGCGCCTTGCAATTAATTTGGGGCTGCTGAGACTGATTCTGTTGCTGCCCCAAGCTTCCGTTGAGCGTTTGCGGATCATGTCCCAGATTTGCTGCAACATTTCAACATTTCACTTAATTATTTATTTTTATTTCATATTTTTTATTTTCATTTATTTCTTCTTAGCTTCAAAATTAAATTAAAACATTCAGAAATATTCGAGTTCAAATTATGGTTCCATTTATTGTTTCTGTTCTGGTTCAAGAAACTCTGGTCTAAAAACAGGTCATTGCGTCGCGAAAATATGGAAAACGTTATTGAACTAACGTCTTGTAAAAATAGGACAAGAAATCATAAATCATGATTTTATGCATTGTTTAATCGCTGTTAACGATATGCTTTGCCTGTGATTTGTAAATTTATTTGCTAAATAATTTAGTGAGATTGGCACTGTTTCAACGAGGGACAAAGTCGCAATTATACCTGTGGCCAATTAAAAAATTATATATGACTCCATTCATGAGGTATATATGGATGTCATGGATGGATTATGTTTCCTATTTACGCCCCATATAAGTTTGTCCTATATGTGTCGTATTCCATAAAAATTATTATATATATATATATAGAACTGTATCTATGTGACATATTCAACTATATGTGCCATGTATGGATCTTTATGTATGTACCATTCACACAAAGATATTGAAAAATAAATAGACAAAAATGTGCAACCGAGATTACAATAATGTTTGTTAGAAATGAAATGCAACTTTCTTTAAAAGTAAGAAGACAGTTCAGTAACACTGCTTGTGCTCAATTAGGAGCGATTTATTTTTGTCTATTAGGGTACGTTTACCATTGCAATGTCTAGGACCTTGGCATCTAATAGGGGATCAATAAAGATTCAAATAGTATTTCACTACCTACACGCGCGTGTTCAGTCTGTAGACACCGACAGTTTAATTTCTCAATTTTCTGTTTGCTAGTTAATGAATTAGATAAATTATAAATTTATCGAATTAATTTATCAATTTGACTGATATAAATGAAAAGTGAAAAATTCAATCAATTTACAAAATTCAATCAGACTGATAGAAAAAAAAACCGATACAAATTTTCCTCATTATTCATCACGCAAGGAGATCCGGTACCAATTTTCGAAGCTCATTCAAGTTCATTTCCTCCGATTACTTTCCCAGGTAAAATTAAGCAATAGCTAAAACGGTGAACGATGATTAGGTTTGTGTTTTTTATATAAATAAAATCATATCGAGTGCGCTAGAGCTATAAATACAAAAGCAATTGTAAAAATAAAATCATCAAGTTTCGCGATTATTTTTAGCGCCGACTGGTATTGGAAAAGCGATAACTCATCGAACAGTTTTGGATTTTTTTTAATATCGCTGGACAACTTTTTTTTCTCGCCTATCGTTGAACATCGCGGAACTTGGCGGATCAATTTTATTGATCCGATATAATCTTTAGTTTCGTTTAATGAATGTCTGAACTTGTGAAAGCTCACGTACGTCAGTAAACATCAACATTACAACAAACATTTGTTCTTTTTATTGTTCATTTTTTTTATTTGTTTATATTTTATTTAAATAATTATTTTTCAGCTATACTATTTACCTAATAAATAAGAATTTGTGAGATGATCATTTCTTTTAAAGTAAATTGAAATGTGGGCAGGGCACCCCGGCTGTCAAAACCAATTGTCAAAAATTAGAAACGTGGTTCGAACTCTGGTTCGTGGCCTGAAGCCAGCGCCTCGTGACCGCTATGCTTTCTTTTTAAATCGTACAGACCACTGCGAAACAAAAATTGCGCGTCAAATTAAGATCAAAGTCCGACTCTGAAAAAAATTCACTTGCTCCAACTAAATAGTTTAATCCTACAGCGGTCTGGATTGAAGGTGACCTTCAATATCGATTCTACGATTATTCGGAACGTGCCCTCTCTCTCTTTTGGGGCGGCAAATTATTTTCCCGGAATCCATTTAAAATCTTCCTTTTTCCATCCAATTCAGAGTCGAACTGGTAAATACTGGATGGTAAAGCTTCGGGAAGGAAAAGCAAACAACTCTATTGGCTCAATAAAACAACTGCAAAATCAAGGAAACCACAGAACATGATTTCAATTCAAAAAGATATTATAATTTATAAAAAATTTTGTATTTTTGAATAAGAAAAGTTTTGTACAGGAAATTCCCGAATTAAAATTTTTGGTATCATTTTCCCTCTCTTAAGGGGAAAGTTGTTGGTACGTTATGACAAATGATAATTGAGAGATAAAGTTGACACGGCGAAGGATGATTTGACACGCGTGAATAACGTTGTATTATAATGAGAGTTCATTTTGTGCCAAATTTGATTCGCTTGACACACCTATTAATTTGTCGGCCCGACATTGTGCTTGTGCTCGCAACTGGGGATCTTGAGGCTTGCATGATATTTAGCTATGTTACGTGCAGACTCGGTGCCAAATGTGTACTCGCTTATTCCATTGTTAAAACGAGCGCTGAACCCAAGGCCGTAATCTCTCCAAACAAATCATTTTGATTTGTAAATGTTATTTCAGAAATTGAGTTCTGATCAATCATATTTTTAATTCCCTCCTCATTACAGTTTCTGAACACAACTTTTGATCTAAATGATTTATAATTTTATTGTGAAGATTGAAACTTCACAATCAGTTTGATCTTTTGAATTCAGTAGTTTGACCTTCCGAAACAAATATTCGGTTCAGATGTTAAAAAGGTTCATCGTCCCCTGTCTGCCAAAAATTGACGACCAATCACATGTTGGATTCTTGATTCATTTCAATGACAAAATAAGAAACAATTTCAGTGTCACCAATTAATCAAATTTAAACATCGAAAAGTTGATTTTCTATTTTTCTGATTCCTTTGTTGACTTTTTTAACCAGCCTGGTCTAAAATTAGCGAATCTCATGTCGAAGAATTCTGATTATTTTTAGCGACCATAAAAGTTGTCCGAATTGGTTCGATGAAACAAAAATTGGATTCCACCTTTGATTACGTAAGACGATGAAAATTTTTATAAAAAGGAATTTGTCGCTTGAGCTCGAAGATTCATTCGACTAGGATATACGGTTACGCGAAGCTAAACAGCGCTATGAAACTCGAGATCGCCGTCCGCTTGTTCGGAGTATAAAATTATTGATTGCACGTGATATTAATCCGCAATTTTGCACAATTGAAAAATGCAGCGAAATCATATCAACTGTTTTGTGCATCCATGTCATTAAATTGGTCTGAGTGTATTGTAATTAAACACGTCAGAGTGTATCGATGACAAATTAATTAAATAGAAACAAAAAGTACGCCATAAAAGAATCAAATTAACGGCTCAGTAAATTGTAAGATTTTGTTTGTATTTGCAGTTAAAAAAAGGCGAATAAAAAAACAGCCTGCGAGTCTTCTCGTTGATTGGGTCGTGTTTTTTTTACCAGTTTCACTTTCGCAGTAAGTGCTTTTTAATAAATGATTGTGACGGTTTATTCTCGCCCGAGGGTAGAGGAGAAAATTTAAAGATATTTTGAGAAACGTCTCGTGACGCGCCACCGCGGTTTGTATTCTGACGCAATGTCGTAGATCCAAAGGCGTCGCTCTTTTATAAGATTGCATAAACATTTCTAACGGGGATGATTTTATCGCGATGAAATTCGATGAATGGCCGGGTGCTTTTTTGTTCAATTTAAAATTCTCGCACATTATAAAATCATTATAAAATCAAAGATGATTCTATATTTTTACAATTATTTTTAATTAACGACGTTTCAGAAATTGTAATATAATAATAATTATATAAGAAAATAAAAAATTATAAAACGTCATGAAAAACAATGCAGAATAAACGATTGCAAGTGAGAAACTAAAAACGCGAGAAAAATTGAAATAGATACACATACAAATTGCGTGTATTGTCTTACTGGACTTAAACTGTAAAAGAAACTCGACTCTCGTTGTTGACAGAAAAAAATATGAAGAGCTTTTTTAGAGTGCATCACGTGAGCCCATTTTCATAGCGTGTAGTACATTTAAGTGCCGACAAAACTTTATTACAATGCAATAAACTATTAAAAACAACAAAATTCAGTGACTCGAATTACATATACAATATAAGATAGTAAGCTCATGAACACGAAATCTGATGACAATAACAGTCTTTTAATCGCAGGATCGAGGAGTATTCATAATGAAAATTTCTAAACATTTATAACCGAGTCTTATCCTTTTCTTTCTTAATAAGATAAGACTGAATGAGAACAATCTGATTTTTAACTAATCCTTTAACGACTCTCACTTGTAGTGCAAGTTGACTTAAACCTTTTAAATCCATGACTAATCCCGTAACATTTTGACTAATTCAAGGGGACAAATGAAATATTTTATGCCAAATACAAAGAGAACAATAAATAAAGGAATGAACCAGAGTAACCGATTTTGAAGAAAAAGATTTAGAACAGAGTAAAATTAAGTAAATAGGTTTTGATAAATCTAATTTGATTCTATAAATTAAAAAACAATAGATGTGTCTATCTAGTCTAGTTCGATGAAACAAAAATGGATATTATAAAATGCACGGTGCAATAGTTTCATACTTCATGAATAGATGATTATTAAAAACCACTCACACTGTTGCGCTTCTAATAATACACGCACGCAAAATGTTGTTAAACTATACTAGAAAAGTCAATAGACCATTGACCACAGTGCTCATCAAATCTGTTCCACAGACATAACAATTTACAGTCTGATTTCGTGAGCTTGTCAACGCAATAATGCATTTATTTATATTATGTAACAGAAAATCCATTCGTCGCGTTCGCTCTATTGTAAACAAAAACTTCACTTTCAGTTGAATAAATAACTGGAAACAAAAAAGGAACATTGATGAAAAAGTAAAAGTTAGCGTGCTCAAGTTGTTTGAATTTCGTTTTCCTGAAAACGCGATTTCAATGTCGAAGTCACAGGAATTACCTCGTTTGAAGGGCGCGACATGCATGACTCTAGGGGCGTCTGATAAAAGCGGCAGATCATGAAACTGCCTCTCATGACACTTTGGCGGCTTGGCAAAATTTACCACCTGGTTGCCGCCGCAAAAATTGTCCCTCAAACGTCGTCGAGCAAACGGTTCCAAATTGACGGTCAACAAAAATTGCGAGTCCCGCGCCGGTCACTTGTTGGAGCGACGGCAATCGGTGTGCTCCTTTGGCCGATTGAGACAACAAGGTGAGCTCTCGTGACCGTACGAAATGCGTTGCGAATTTTTTTGCCTAGGAATGATGCGCCGTTCGTGTGCAGAGACTCGCGAGCAACTGCCGCCTCCACCTCGCGAGCAATCCACGACAGCATGTACTCGCTACGCACGGCGTCGGCGCGACATGCTCTCATCCGCGTTCGATATTTTCGCTCATTCATTATACCGTCAACCCCTTTATAGAATGCGTGCTACTTTTTTCGTTCAGCTTCCTCAAACGTGCCTCACTCTTTTCTTCCGTTGTCTCATCGTCACACAAAATAGATGATAATCTTACTTTTTCATGACTAGATATTTCTGAAAATAAAATGATGGGTGACAAATAATAAGCCCGACTAAAAAGAAGAAATGTCGACAGAAAAACAAAAATAAAAAATTTGAATACCGTTGTATAAACTGATTAGTAATGATACTTGTTTATTTAGTGAGACATTGTTGTTTATTTCTTTCAGTTTTTCATTGTTGACAATTAGGGGTTGAAAACAACCTTCCATATCGACAGAGCATTTTAGTTCTTCTAATGTCCGCTAGGTGCACAGGAAGATATATATACACCTTTGGGCTTGTTAGGTTAAGCATTCCACTGCATTCCACGTTCTACTTTCAAACCGGTGAAGCCGCTACACACAAGTGGATAATTATTATTTGAAAACAGCTTAATTAAGGTAAGACTCTCCTTCTTATGTCATAGATTTCTTAATTGGTTTAAATAGTGAATTCAAATGTTTATCGGTTTGGTAAACAATGCTCGCATTGTTTACTTGAAAGATAACAAACAGTTTCACCGCCTGATGAGATGCAAGGATGTTGCTAACCGGCTGCTAACCGTGTGCATCATGAGGTCAAATTACTGTTTTGTACTTTGTTTACACATATACACGAGCAATGCACTTTTATATCGTTTTATAATCAGAATTTTTATTGTTATTCTTTTTTTGTTATATTATTGTATATAATTTTATATACAATTATGTTTACAATTATTATTAAAACAAACAAAAATAGTCTAACTAAATTTTTACTTATTCTTAAACTATCATGATCTGCTACATTTACCTCAGTTTCAATAATATCCCCTCCTAACTGAAAGTAATCTCATCAACATAATACAAATAAACGAGTTGCATTTGCACCAATGTTTTTTCTACCGGTACATTAACACTCGCTGAATTATTTCCACGCTCAGTCACACCATTTGCAACTTATCCGGCACGATGAGTTGAACGAAATTTCTTCAAAAAATCAAACATTTTTTTAGTATTTTGTGTGTATTAAAAAACAAACTGTCTTCAGCTTTTATCAAGATGCGTGACTCTTCACCAAGATACTACGACTATGAAGATGAGGAGAAGAGACGAAAGAAGAAAGAATGGTTGATTCAACAAGAGATGATACGGCGTCACGAAAAGTTGAAGCAAAAGAAGATCTTGGAATTTGAAAGGAAAAGAGCTGAAGCACTGAGGCGACAGAAAGAAGAAGAGCAGCGAAAAGCCCAAGAATCTTCTCGAAGAAGCCGCAGTCATTCACCACACAAAGAGAGTCACAAGACAGAGTATGTGACTGAGCAATTCATGTTTTTTGTTTATTCGTGTTTTTCGTAATTTCATGTGAAAATACTACAGTAAATTTGACGAATGTGAATGATGAAAATTAATTTGTATTTTAGGTCACAAGATAATATTTTCAGAAATACCGAAGAGCACAAGAAAATTGTTGTTGTCATTGAACGTAAAATTGCAAACAATGATGATTTGGAAAGAGATGTCGGGAAACCTGAAGAAATTGTGATCAACAGAAGAATAGGTATGTTTTGAAGATTCATCAGTAAACATTGTTTTAGTTCATCGCATCGAAGATGGCGTAACTGAAGATTTATATGGAGCACTGAGAACTTTATATCAATAGTTTTTTCTTTTTTTTTTTTTTGTTATTTTATATGGACATTTATCATCTGGAAGATAGTGTGACTTGGAGGTTCATAGATCAAACACTGCATGTTGATGATTTTTTTACGTAGATCTCGTTAGCTTGTAACTAATATTTATTATTACTATGTCATGAAGACGTCTTGAAAGAAAAATTATGAAGATTTAAACATCCCTGTTCGTCATGAAGATTTTAATACACTTGTTCATCAAGAAGATTTGAACAAATGTACTCGTCGTGAAAATTTATCATCTGGAAGATAGTGTGACTTGGAAGATCATAGATCAAACACTGCATGTTGATGATTTTTTTAAGTAGATCTCGTTTTCTTGTAAAAATTATGAAGATTTGAACACTTGTCCATCAAGAAGATTTGAACATCCTTGTTCATCGTGAAGATATAAACACATTTGTTCATCAAGAAGATTTGAACACATCTGTTCGTCATGAAGTTCGCCAGGCCACCATGAAGATTTTGAAAAAATATTCATCATGAAGATTTCAACACGTCTGTTCATCATGAAGATTAAGGTAGAAAATCCGGGACTTCTTTAATCAAAATATTTTATTTAACAGAAAAATTCGTGTATTTAATTTTTAATCGCAAATAGAATTTGCGTTTTTTTTTTTGTTGTTGCGTTTAACTGTTGAAAAAATTGTATATTTTTGTTAACATTATCTCCAAACACATCGCGCGCATGACTTTGGTGAAGTTAAAAAACAAAAATTAAGCATAAAGCTTATTAACTAGTATACAATATTTAATATAATTGCCATTAACGGATTTTCTACCTTTAAAAACATTTATGTATCAAAAAAGATTTTGAAAGAAATTGTGTTTTCTTTGTCGTTTCTGTTTTACGTAATTTTACGATTACTTGGAAGTGCATAAATTAAACAGTGCATAAAGGTGATTTTTGTATGTAGATCTCGTTTACTAGAAACTAATTTTGTTGTGCTCATCATGAAGATTATATTAAGGTTCTATAATAATTTGTAAGTAAATATGTCAATAGTCGCATATATTTGCAATAATTAACTTTTAACGAAATTCTTAAGCAAAACTTTTTCATCACTTGAAGAAAAGTCGAATCAAAGTTCGACTCAAGAAAGAATTTATATTTAGTTTTTGAATTAGTATCCCATTAATTAACATTTCAGACATCAGTGAGAAGTTGCAGCTGAAGAAGGATTTAATATAAATTTGAAGAATTTTACACGGATAAAAATGACGTAAAAATGTTTACTATATATGTCTAGTTGAAATATATAGTAAAATTTGTAAAGTCATTTCTTCGTGCATTTTTCTTATTCTTTCATCTGAAAATGTCAGAACATTTGGATGATATTGGATAAATTATAATGAATCTGCAAAGACGGATAATTTAT
The DNA here is from genome assembly GCA_030522925.1 of Trissolcus japonicus. Lineage (NCBI taxonomy): Eukaryota > Metazoa > Arthropoda > Insecta > Hymenoptera > Scelionidae > Trissolcus > Trissolcus japonicus. Next base: position 58,321 of record JAPYZS010000259.1, on the reverse strand, counting down.
CTTTGTGTCATGAAGTGTAATTATAATTTTTTTAGTCTACAGGGTTCTGAAGTTACGAAGTTCAAGATCCATCAATGAAGAAAAGGAAAAGAAGGTTACCATTTCCATATCGTGCTTGTTAATGCAATATTAATCAAGGTGATTGTTTATCAATTGAACCCACAGATTTTAAAGGGGATTTGCGCTTTTTTCACATTTAAAAAATTTTCTCGATACATGTTTAATTTAAATAAAGTGTGCTACAAGCGTAAGTTCCCTTTTAGAATCCGTGGATTCAATTATAAAAAAAAAAAACAAGTTTGTGACAATTTTTTGTCAAATCAATTGAAAACATCATTTGTGCATACAAGACATATGGAAATGATTCTTTTTTTCAATTCTGGTAAAATTATTTGAGTTTGACTATTATCAAAATTATATATAATACAAATATCAATACACAAATATTTTAATTAATAATTTTCAACTTTTTAAGATTATTATTTATAAATTATTCATTTTATTAACTTGAAAAAATTTATCTTAAAACAATTTTAAATGTTCATTTTGCAATTTATTATTATCAGGAGAAGGTTCTAAACCATTGTCACAGAGGACAGAATTCACCGAACACGTTAAAACTAAGGACGTTGTTGAACAACAAACAGTTTCAGTTAATCCACGACAAAGTCGTGACAATTCGAATCAATCTAGTTCAAGGTAATAACCTGTGATGAACTCAATCATGGATTACATTTTTATTTATAAATTTTAGATTTTTCTTGATATAAGGGTATCGGTTATTACCAGTATCAATCGCACATAACTGATCAGCCGTAGATGTGACAATCTCAGATGAAACTACACAGTAACTCATTGAGGATTTCGTGGTTCGGTCTCAGTTCGAAGCTATAAGCGGACTTCAAGTTCGCAATAGCTGGTTCAGAGTACTTTGAGCCTGATTTCCAATTGATTATGTGTAACAAAAGCATCAGTCTGTGCAAAAACAAAATTGACAAAATAGTAGAGTGATGAAAAAGTAGATAGGTAAAAATTGAAACCTTGGATTCATTTTCAGTTGGCATGTAAAACAAAGCATACTGTATGTGACTAAATTGACACTTTTATATACCATCTTTTTTTGAATTTACTTTTTAAGATTTTTAGTTAGTTTTTATTTAAAACGAACTAGTATTTAAAATTATTTAAATTAATTTCATGAAAGATAGAATTTCCTACGCAATATGAAATTTTTATCGAGATTTGATGAGCCATCATTTTGGACAATTCAATTTGCTTTAGTTGTGATCTAATATTCATTGCATGCTTTTATTTGCAGCTTTTTGCACGCTTTATACTGTAAATAATCTGAAGCCTAATAGCAAAGGTATTTACTTTTTTTATTAATTTTTTTTTAAACTGTAAGTATGTCTTTATCTGATGATTTTTCATTTGAAAGAGATAAAAATGTTTCAATTAAAAAAAACCTCCAAGGCAGAAACGTCTAAAACTTTTGAGCATTTTCTAATACATTTTCAAATAAATATCAAACAGACATTCTGGTCATGATTCGGACCGCAGAAGATCTACACGTGATCGCAGTGCAAGTAGACATCGCAGGTAATAAATATAAAACAAAAACAGATGAAATTTTTTTTGAAAAATGTTGAAACATCTATCAATGGATCGAAAATATTTTTTAGGAGAGATGAAACTCCCAGTCGACGCTCACCAGTAGACCGTCGGTCGCAAAGTACCCGTGACAGAGACTACTACAGAAGTTCACGCAGAAGATCACGATCTCATTCATCCGATCGGCATCACCGCCGGCGTTCTAGAGACGAAGAACGAAGGTAGATATTTCATTTAGAAACTAAAATTTTAACTATATTAGTCCAAAGCACAACACCTTATATGTAATTCTTAGGGGAAGTGTTGCGTTTTATATTTGGATCAGTGTATAAATTTGAACGAATTAATTAATTTTGTTAAATATCATTTCAGATCCAGGCGCTATAGCAGATCCCGGGAAAGGCGAAGAACTCCTGAATCCAGTCGGCGTTCACGAGAATATGTTGAGCATCCAGTGGTGCCTATGATGCCTCCATACTATGAGGTATAAAATCCTCTCACAATTTTCTTTCAATAAATTAATACAAAATTGATAAATGTCTATCGCCTTTCATAAAATTTGATGTCTTTATACTTTGAATAAATTACTTGTATATATCACAAATGTTTCATGCATTTCTATATGTGTGTCAGAAATGCAGCATAAATGAGATAAAATAAACAATATCTGAAGTATATTATTATTTGCAGTACTACGGACCTCCGCAAAGGCCCATGATGCCAAGAATGCACATGCCTCCAATGAGATTTCCTCCATTTCCTGGCATGAGGCCGATGATGCCACCATATCCACGTTATCCGCCAGCGAGATTCCCACACATGCCACACAAGCAGTGATATTAAAATATAAATTAGATTGGAGGTAATAAAAACAAATATCCAGCTGTTTTCCAAAGATTGTTATCTAATACAACTAACTTGATTTTCTTTTCTTTTTTTTTCAGAAGATACCATTCTCAGCGGCTCAAGTTTTATGACTATTTTTTTACAATCACACATCTTGAGTATTATATATTCTAGCTTTTGAAAATCCTTGTAAGTAAGCAATTGAATGGCGACGTCGCTTAAACTGTTGTAATTGTTTTACATTGTAAACTGTACTACATTTTAATTATCTAAAATAACAAAAATCGTTTGATAATTATCATGAATTTCTTATTATAAAAAAAATAAAAATCTATTCATTTTATTCTTAGACTATTTATTTATTATCAATGTTCAATAAAATAATAACCATTGCATTTAAAAAGATATAAGTAAAAAAACAACAAAAGTATAAAAAATATTACAAATAACAAATTAAAGTTCATTTAAGATCGCTGACCACGGTTTTGGTAAAAATAATATCGATTGGGTTTTATCAAAATTAATACCATAATTTACGTCTATCCCTTTAGCAATACCGTTTAGAAGGGCAGGATCTTGACCTTCGGTGAGAACTTTTGCAACAATCTCTTTCACAACTGCGGTATTGATGATGACAACCTACTGAATTTTTTTTTTAGTTATGGTTGTTGAAAGATTTTACAGACTTTCCTCATACCAATGACGAGACTAACAATCTACTGAATCGCGACTGCTTGACGTTTCCTCTCTCTTGCATCAACAAATTTGATGCATTATTTCGTTGTTTTGACACATCTCGAAACTAATTATGTTATCAAATCACGAATACCAGAATGCCTGTTTGATATATAAATATTATATTAAGTATTATAAATTTTTACTCTTACACATTATATTTTCAAGCTTTCGAAAATTCTAATCCACTTTAAAAAATAAACTATAAAAAATTAACTGGCGACGTTGGTGAAACTCTTGCAACTCTTTCTATTTTCGACTGTATATTGTAATAATACAATAAAACAATACGTTTAAAATTATTTTGAATTTTTTTTATTATAAAAAATTAAAATCAGGAATTATATTCAGGAATTATATTTTGTTATTTTTATTTAAATGATTTAATGAAATAAGTAATACAATGAATTAATATAAATTTAAAAATTTGAATGAAACGTTCGAATTAACAAAACAAGTGGCGACATCTGTGTAAAATAGTAGCCGCATTGCGGGACAGTTGGAGGCGTGTTAGTCACGGGGTCGGCTAGGTGCTGCGTGGATTGTGTGTGTGCGAATGTGTCATCGCTGAGAGGCGCCTCCGCCCGAGAAGCCCGCGACGAGCATAGCACGCGTGACGTACGAGCGCACGGGTGCATTCGTTCAGACATTGTGCGGCACGATGTGGGATCGCCACGCGAGACGGTCGCAGACGTCGTGAACGCCTAGATAAGAGTTTCGGGCCCGAGCGTCACCGCAGCCAACCCGCAGCCACCATGAAGAAACAATTTTTCCGCGTCAAGCAGCTCGCCGATCAGACGTTCTCAAGGTAAAACCGTTCTTGCGAAACGACTATTTTCCGTCTGTTGATAAAAAACGTTTGAGAGATCTTTGTTGTCATTCTAATGCGCGCTATCTTTCTCTTTCCACCGATCGACTCCCCCTTTTTTATCAATAAAACCTCAACAATCATCTCGATTCTTGTAAATAAACAATCTTTAACTGTCACATTTGTTTACACTAAAAAAAACCACGTAAAATCCAATCAGAATGTACGTTTGGTTTGAATTTTAACCATTTAATTAAAGGAAAGAAAGGAACGTCATTTGCCATATTTGATTTGTTTTGCGCGATTTTTCTCGCGATCGGGTTACGTCACTATTTGTTTTTGTACGTAAATAAAGAGCAGTTTTCCGGAGAGGTTACTTTTCATTCTCGCCTGATGTTTCTTTTTTTTCTCAAGCTTCCCGTTTTGCGAACTGTCCGCGCAGGATTGCAAATGTCAAGGTGACAATATATCGTGACTGTATTTGTGTTTTGCTGATAGGGCCGGCAAAACCGAAGTCCTGACGGACGACCTGCAGGAGGCTGACAAACATGTCGAACAAATTCGAGCTGCTCTGACAGGTCTCAGCAAACGACTCGGTAACCCCCCGAGCCAGACCATCACCCAGGATGCAGCTTACAAGGAAAAGCGATTGGTTAGTTCACAATTTAATTTACTTTTTTTGCGTATTTGGTTATTATTTATTTAACCAATTTTTCCCCCCGATTTGAAGATGAAAAAATATTAGTAAATTGTTTTGACGATTGAGCGAAATAAGAATGTTTACATTACGCAGACGGTGAACTAAGGTTACTTGTTTATGTTAATGCATGAGAATGAAATTAATTAACGCACAGCCATCACACAACTCTTTCTTGGCTGAAACAAAGCATGTGTCAACAAAAGCAAACCGAGATCAAGTCAATTAAAACGAAATAAAAAAATATTCGTACCAAACAATTTTGTGTAACGCGATATATCAGATGTAACTTGCGCCTCTTAAATCGATATTCTTTCTCTTTGAGTAGTCACAGCTGATAATAAATCATTAAACCTACAAATACATCTTTGAGATATATGATAAAATTACACTAACGTTTATTATAAGTTTTAAGAATTAAATAAGAATTAAAATATTTCAATCGAAATTTATCCATTATTTTAAAAATATATTTTAAACATTATTTTTAAAATAAAAAATTTGCACACAAAATATTTTTGTTATTTTTGTTATTATACACAATATTTGTTATTATATAAAAACTATAATTATTTTTTTTAATTTTGCAGAAAAAGTGTCCAGAATATTTGTTAGGTTCGACGATGTTGGAAAATGCTGGGGAGGAAGGTCTCATGAGCTTTGCCTTGTCGGAATGTGGTCGGGTGCAGCATGCGCTGGCTAACGAGACCGTCGAGCACGAGTCGAAGGTGGAGCAGTATGTGACTTCTCCTCTTCAGCATATTCTTGAGACGGACATACCAAACATCATGAAGCACAAACGGAACCTGGCCAAGCTGATTCTCGACATGGACAGCGCCAGGACGAGATATCACCAGGCCAACAAACACAACGCAGGAGGTGCTTATCAATTTAAAAACTTCATCGAAATTTAATTATTTAAAATATTCTTCCGACGTTAATTTTCATGTTACATAAATTTGTCGTTGCATAAAAGAAATGATTCATTAATTTGATTGTTATTATAAACATCTAAAGAAACAATAATTGAATTAGCAAATGTTTAAACAAACGTGATTGTTATGAGATTGAATTTTAATTATCTTCTTGTCCGGCGCAGGAACCGGAGCGACAAAAATTGACAATTTGAAGGACGAACTGGAAGAGGCCGAGGTGAAGGTGGAACAGTGTCGCGATCAGCTGGCTGCGGAGATGTTCCAGCTGATGTCGAGGGAAACCGAGTTGGCTCAGACGATCATTCAGTATGTCAAATTGCAACGCGCTTACCACGAAAGTGCGCTGCACTGTCTCGAACAATTCATCCCCGAGTTGGAGTGTTATATAAGTAAATGAAAACTTGTTTGCGAATCATTGTCAGTGAATCAAATTTGAATTGAACGTGATAAAAATTCGTGTCTCAATTGCAGATAACAACGAGATGAAACCGGTCTACGGGTTTTCTTTGGAGGAACACTTACGAGTGACAAATAGGAAAATCGCGCTCCCAATTCAGCTGTGCGTATCTGCACTTTTGAAACTCGGCATGGAAGAAGAGGGTTTGTTCAGAATAGCTGCGGGCACATCGAAGCTGCGTCGCATCAAACTTAGCTTGGACGCATGCTGTTTGAATCTGCCAGCTGTACTTGAGTACAAAGATCCACACGTGATCGCAGGCGCACTTAAGTCATATCTGCGCGACTTGCCCGAGCCTTTACTTACTTTCAAGTGAGTTTGCTATCAAGAAGTATAAACAACTGGATAAACTACAGTTGAAAATGATCACTCTAATTTTCATAAAAAAAACAACAAGCTTCAAGATTCGAAACAAACTAAAGAGGTTTGAAAATAGATTTTAAAAAAAGATGTCTTTAATTGTCGCTCAAAGAAATTGGAACACCTTATATGTAAAAGTCTAAACTTGCTCGATGGAGGCATTCATTCGTGTGAGTTTGCGTGTTTAAATAGATCGCGTTTTCGATGTGTCAATGACCCACATTGCGCGACAAACGCTGACTCACAATTCCAAGTATCATCCAAATGCTTTCGCGCTCCTTTATCTCAAATTTGGACAGTGACTTTCCGTTCGCAAAAACTATAAATATCTCTTGATAAATGAAGGTTTTTTTTTAGTTTGCTTCGTATAAAAGACAATTATGTCGTCGTATCTGTCATGTTATATTTCGAATTTAAATAACAAAATGCATTTAAAGAGTGTGTGAAATTTTGTTGATTTAAAAGAAGATGAAAATAATAGACAGTAAACGTAAGAAGAAAATCGAATCAGTGAGCAAGTAAAATGATAATCGAGAACGGAAAACAATTTCTCTCGCTAAAAGTTTAACAGGCGAAATAAAGTCGTGATTATTGCCATGCATTGAACAATACAGACTTAAACGACTTGTCAGCGAAGACAGGCTCAATTGATTTGACCTCGACTTCTGCTTTCGTTCGTTTAGTCTGCCACCTCACTGAGAATGCTTAATGTAATAACCACGCATTCCTATTTGATATCGTTATGGAAACCAAATTGAAATTTCAAAACACTCACGTATCAAAGTGAAATTCACCCGACGATTTCGTTTGTCGCAACTAAAATTTGCTCAAAGAACTTTCATTTTTTTCTTTACTTTCTATCTTTAAAGTTTAGATAAACATAAAAATTACAACTCGAAAATTTCACATTTAGATAATTTTGATAGAAAGTTAGGCAAAGTAATTGATGCTCAATGTTTTAATTGACAGGTTGTATCCGGAATGGATGGCTGCTGCAAAAATAACGCAAGTCGAGCCAAGATTGCGAGCTCTCTGGGAGGTGTTGCACAAACTGCCGGCGCCTAATTTTGAAAATCTAAGGTTCCTAATTAAATTCTTAGCACTGCTTACAAAGAACCAAGATATCAACAAGATGACGCCGCACAACGTCGCCATTGTCATCGCGCCGAACTTAATTTGGAGTCCACCGGAAGTCGATATGAACAGCAAATATGTGTAACTATTTTTATACCTCCTCCATAGTGAGATCTTTTGTTTACAATTAAAAAAATTCAACGGAAGGTTTAATTCGATTCTAACTTTCAATTTTCAGTATCGACATGAACGCAACCAACAATTCTAGTCTGATCGTAGACCAGCTCGTGTCGTACGCCGACTGGTTTTTCCCTGGCGAGATTGATTTTGATCGCGACCTCGACGTTGGAATAATGAACGGTTCGGATTCGCAGGTAGTGGGCATGCGCCGCTGCGTGTCGAACAGCAGCTTGAGCGAACCCGGTGAGAGTCCTCCTCAGGGTAGTCCGAAACCAGCCACTCGCCGGAAAAATAAACCTGCACCAACGCCGCCTAGCGGCACGCCTGACAAGCATGAACGCAAGTTGGACGACAAACCGCCCCCTGCGCCGGACAAACCACCACGTCCTCTGTCCACTGCTACGCTCAACCGCGCCACCTACAAGGCGCAGCGCCACGAGGTCAATGCTGAACTTATCAACTTTCATCACGAGAGGGCGCTAGCCGCTGAGAACGCAAAGCGGCTCAGCGAGGAGGCTGAAAAAACAAAGGACGAAGAGGTGGAGCAGATGGCGCCATCTAGATCCAACAGCGACCCGGTCCCACCTGAAAAACCAAGCACCATCGAGAGGAGGAAAACGCCGATCGCCGCGCCAAGAAGTATAGCGAATATTGCCCAGCAAATCTCTGGTAAGATGAGTTGCCGTTAGGGCGCGCGTTCCGTGCTGCTGCGTTGGCTCGCGGTAGAGGGCGGGATGGTAGGTCGTTTTTTAGTTCTGAGACTCTGTTTACGTGTTTTCACGAGATTTATTTTTGCCGGTGCCTGTCTATGGGATCCGGACGCAGGTAAAATGTTACAATTGATGTTGTTTGGATGTTTATCGTTGTGAAGACACAAATTGAGACCTTTGTGAGAATTCCTGTGACTCGATTTTGGTTTGATTTCAACAATTTTGAGCTTCCGTTTTAGTTTCAAGTATTAGCTTCGTCGGAAACCTGCTGTCCAACGTCGTTTTTTTGTGTTTTATTGACTGTTTTAAATGTTTTAATACAATCTTTCTCCTTTGTAAGATCCCTATTGAATTGTTTTGGATTGTCAAATGACTGAAAACTTAATCCGTGTAAAATAAAACGGTCTGCGTTGTAGATGTGTTGCTGTTTTTGGTGTTACAAATTGGTTATCCGCACTTTTTTGGAAACTGATGATCTTATTTTTCTTATTTTAGATGAAGCAGTGGAGTATAGAAAGAAGTTCGATGAAAACAGTCACACTGTTTCACCAGTAGAAAGGAGCAGCAAGCCAGTGATCCCGGACAGGCCGGCCGGATTAACACGACCGTCAAGTATAATCAAACAACAACCACGTCACAGCCTTGATAGTTTGGACCCTGACTCAGGAGTAAGTTGAACAAACTGTATTTCGCTTATCGCAATGCATTTAAGTTTAAATTGGAAAGACAAAGAGATTAGTATTATCGATTATTTTGTAGGTGAATTAATAAGACGTAGCTTGATTTAAAATAATGAACATTTGTCAAATGTTTGTTATTTTTGTCGATTATTGTTAGACTGTAATTTGAAACAAGATCATTGTTTTTGAAATGTTTTCCATATTGAAATGCTTTTCTCTTTTTGGTCGTGATAGATAAACATCGAAACTGGAATAATCAATGAGAAGTAAGAAACATTTTATAGTACTGATTCATGTGAAATATTAACACATTCATCATTGCACAATTTTATCGAGAACATACAATTCATTCCATGTGGAGTTCGGATCAATGAAACTACTTTACTTTAGTTTTTTTATCAAAATTGTAAAATTCAATTGATGGAATGATACAAAACAATATAAACGCTAATTTTAAACTAATTGTAATAATTTACATGATCACAGATGTTTCATAAATATTAACCATTTTAATTTACTTTTATATTTCCCAATCTTCTAGCAAGCTAATCAGACCTTTAACATCGCTCAACTAAACCTTTAGTTTACACTTTTTAATTTCAACAGTCAAGTTCTGCATTTCATCTTAGACAACCAAAAACAACTTATGATCTGATTTAGATTTTCGGGATAATGAACAAACTAACATGAACAATTCGTTTCTTTTGTTACAGCCGTTGACTTTGGAAAGGGCGCACATGTACTCCGTGGACAAACAGCAGGTCAGTATAATACAAGTGCGTGGAAACAGCACGGGCAGCGAGAGCAATGGCACGAACTCGGGTTCGAACTTGCAGAGAAGCCCGAGTGTGGGTAGCAGACCGACCTCGATGTCGCTGACGGGCGAGCGCCCGGAGAAGCCGCCGCGACCCGACCTCCCCCCGGACCAGTTGAAGGCGCATGCGCGAACCAAGTCCGAGGGCAACATCATCGACGTGCAGCAGCAACAGCAGCCGCAGGTCAGCAAATCGCCGCAACAGCCGCCACCGGCCTCGCCGCGTTGCGTGCAGCGCCCTCCCAGGCCGCAGCCGCCGCCACCACCGCCACCTACCGGAGCGCATAAGAAGCCTGACAACGAGAGCACGAACCTCTGAGAATAGCGCCACCTCGCGGGTCATTCCGACTCGCGCAAGTCTCGGCTGGCAAAGAGACAGTGTAATGGAAAGCGAAGCTCGTTCGCACCAGGTGGCGCTGCTTGAGCATACAAGATTTGTCATAAAAGAGTGGAGGGAAGGGAAGATTTGATGATGTTTCTCCTCGGGAAAAAAAGTCCAGGTCTGATTAAACCTGGAAATGGTCCTGATCAGACCTGGACTTTTTTTCCCGGGTTGCCAAAGATGTTTTATTAAAAATTAACGAAGAGCGCCATCTGTCGGGCGAGGTTCGGTTTTTGTTCGAGGGTGACCGGGGGTACTGGCCTGTGCTCAATTTTTCTAGGCTATCGTCGATTGGGAGCCCCGCGAAATATACTCAATACCAAAATCAATGCTTCATTCCATTAGTTCGTTACATGAAGGGTGAACAATGTAAGAAAAATAACATTGCAATAGTCATAGTTTAATTGTAATAATAAAAAGGTCATTTGATTTTGGTGAGCCGGAGAGAAGAGTCGTTTTAAGTATTTTTGTCAGGCAGCTTACCAGCGTAATTTTGATACTTGTCTACCTAAGAATCGAACATGATCCGCCCTTGATCTCTCCGTTAATCATGCGATTCGAACGCACAACGATGCGCTCTTGCATCCGTCACTTGAGTCAACGTTCACAATGATTCGTACACAATCAAACGAGAGGGTTTTTACGACTAGCGGTTACCTAGCGAGGAGTATATTTTTCCATAAGACGCAACTTTTGCTAAGGCAACAAAACGTCGGTTAATGAGTGTACAGAATTTTTTCATATCATAAAAGTAACCCATTTTATCTCCCCGATTTTATAAACAAAAAACAACAGAAATCAAGTTTACAATCAGAGTTCTTCTATGCACCAGCGCACCCTTTCGGCCAAACATGGTAAAACTTCGGTTTCCTTTTGGACCGACATATCATCCATAGAGAACAATTTGTGAGTGCCAAATCTCACAGTGCTTTCTGCCCGCCCGCCCCCTTTTAAGAAACAATTTGATCCGACGTTATATACTCTACATAAAATAAAACGTATGTAATTTCGATTGAAACTCGCAGCCTTTGACAAAATGGACAAATTTGTACGAAATCGTGACCAGAGATTACCTCTTTGAAAATACTTGCATTTATATACAAACAAAAAGAAAGAATTTGATTATTACTTTTTGATTGATCGTCCTTGTTAGAATTTCGTGATGTTTATTGGTTATCGTGGTGGTTACGGTTTATCGACGTTGTTTATTATTTGATTTTCAACTTTATTGACTCTTTTTTTTTGTCGTGACATTGAAGAAAAATCATATTTTTTATATTCTGGGATACTCATTGTTTTTTTTGTGATGGGAACAAACATTTTTGTTACTGATTATACGATCATTGATGGTGAAAATTTTTTTCAAATCTACGAGCTTTCCTATGAGGATGTTCGCGCGAGTGTAAAAGGTGTCAGGTTAAAGAGACTATACAAAGCGAAGCAAACGTGGTCAGTTTTGCAAAGCCAGCGTCGCGTACATGATTAAAATTGTATGCGATTTTGTTAACGACGTAAATGTTTAAGTTTGAGGATAGAAAAAAAATAAAAGAAATGAACACGAAGAAGCACTTATTTGCGATTTTATCATTGATTTATTTAGTGTGTAGGCCAAAAGAAATGTAACCTTTGTTGAAAATTTGGTTTTATACGTGCGAGTGCGTGAGTATAGGCAACTTTTGTACCACCCATTTGAATTAGAATATGAATATATTTTTTTGTTTCTTCAAAGTATGTAGATGGTAACGTTTGAATATAAACAAACAAAAAGTACCCTGCCTTATTTGTAAGTTACAATATCGAAGTGATGCAACTTGAAACGACAGTGCCGTATTCTTTTCCGAGAGTATGACATGCATTTACCTAAGGAAAGCTTAGGCTGTGAGTACTTTGGAGTATTAAACGATATATTTGTAAATAAATAAAATGTTACATTATCATTTCTTTCAACTATTTTTTCCCCTTCCGATAATATTTTTCTTTAATGTTTTGTCTCAATTTATATTCAAAAAGAAAAAAAAGTAAAAAAAAAAAGAAATTAAAACTTTTTCTACCAATGTAAATACAATTATTTCATAACTCTTTACGACAGTTTGTTTACAACTTTTTTCGTTTCTATTTTTTACGCAATATAAAATTTCTTATAGTGTTTTTCATTCCCGTTACGCTAAACTGCTTGCATCACTTTTAATTTCATCGCGCATACAAATTGGAAACTGTTATATGAACAGGCATTATGAAACTAATCGCAGTTAATTGTCTCAAACTGATCAGCAGTCAACAGTTGGTTATAATGAGTCAGAAATCGCGATCATGGGACGCAATAACTTGTGCGTGCCTCTCGCAGAGAGAGAAAAGTAAAAAGAAAAAAGTGCGGGTGGCGAGAGAGGGGAGAGGGGACAGGCAGGACTGTCACTATTGTAAGAAACGCGATTCGGAGCACCAGTGTACGATACGGTTTATTGTGCTATGGTGGTAGCAGCGTTCGAATCTCGTTTGATGGTATTCGTGTGTCCATGTGTCAGCGACTAGCAACCTCCATTTTAGGATTTCACGATTTCTGTTGTTATGGTCCAGTTCAAGACTTTGGAACAAACCAGCGAACCCGTTTGACAACAAACGACCGATTCTTTTGTATCGTCCCGAAAACAAAACGATGAGATGAACGGTAAGTTTTGTTGCTTACTGTTTTTGTCTTTCACTTTTGTTTACAAACTCAGTGCTCGGTTTTCCGGTTTCCCTCTAAATTCAACTTGCCATTATGTTTATCTCTTTTGGTTTCTGTTTTGTTTTTTATTTTCTTTTAATCGAAAAAAAACGTTTGATTTAATTTTATTTGAGATATGCGGGGACAATGAAGATGAAGTTTGGTCGCACACGTTTTTCAAAACAAAACTGTTCGAAGTTGACATTCGGGTTTGAGTTTGGTAAGTGGGCTGTACACACAAAAGGAACCAGTGATTCCTGCATCCTTTCTGCACATGTGTGACTTAACGGTTCAACGTAATTTCAGTTTTAGAAAGTTTAATATATTACCTTTTGCTACCACCAGTGACGCTTCGTTTTCAGATTTACCGATCCTTTGTTATTGATGCGCTGGTTCTCCTTTTTTCTGAAAAACAAAAATTAAATAACGTTGAATTTATATTAAACATTGAAGCGGAACTTGTTCAATCGCAGCTTTATTGGACTGTATTTTAATATCAAGATTTTAATATTAAACTTGTGGGGTAAAAAAATCGAAACGTCAGCAAAGCATAAACACGATGTAAACAAAATATACCAGGAATTTAATAATTATTTATTATCAAAAGGCCCTCGGTTAGTTTTATATATTTTATTTTTTCACGGACTTTGACATCCATGTAAATTTATAAAGCAATACTTTCAAAAGAAGAAAATTAGGTTGTGATTAAAATGTACCGTTAAATGGATCAAACTTTATTCAGTAGCTTGAATAAATAACAACAAAACTGAATTACTACGAATTTTTATTAAATTGAATAATCCAAGTTTAATTTTTAATTAGATTGAAAATTTAACGAGCGAACAAATAATTTAATTGTCAGTCAATGTTTTTCAACGTTCTTTTTTTTCTTGAAATTTTGGAAATTTCGAGGAAAATTTTGAATTAAAATTCATTTCCTGTTGTTTTAGATGGACACCGAGGCAAAAATTTTACGTCACGAATTAGAGATTGCCCAAGAGAATTTGAAAGCGGCCACACGCAAGTGTCGCTCGTTGGTGTACGAGTTGGAAAATTGCACGGCCAGTTATGACGCCGAAAAAACGTTGCGCGACATGCAGCTTTCACGAATTCTGCGCGCCTTGCTGGTTTTGGAGGCACAATTGAAACAGGAGCAAAAGACGATTCGCCGGTTGCTGCAGGAGAAAGATAATATCATCCAGGCTCAGCAGCTGGAAATCGCCAAGCTTAGTAGAGTCACGAAAAAATATTACAAAGCCAAACGGGATTCGCAATATGAAAAGTTGTATAAGGTGGAATTGCCAGGATTACAGGTACTAAACGCTAAAATCTTTTCAATTAATTGAAATTTAAAAAACTAATAAGAATGATTAGATAGAATTTCTAATACAATGATGTTTTCAAGAAACAAAGACAGAAGCTTGAATCATGATCAAAACAAGTTGGTTATATGATTATGAAAAATGTATGAATAATTAAGAACATAATCATTAATAAATCATGATTAAATAACTCATTTTTCAATCTACGAAAAATATCTAATTGTTACAATTTTAACTATAATTTTTCTAGAAATTTTGCACATTTTACTTGTTGTTATTTTTTTACTTGATAATTCATTTGTATAAAATTATAATGAAAGAATTATTATCTCAAAAATTCGCGAGTATTTCTTAAAGTATACACAGAGATTACTTTTATATCTGTTTATGACATCTTTTTTCATAAATTTTGTTTAAAAAACAGAGTTCAAGCCAACTTTTGTTTTTAGGACAAAGCCGTAAACTCTGAGAGCGATTACGATTCGTATCATTCTGTGTCTGGAATACAGAAGAAGTTTAGTTTCGCTGACAGTGACACATCGAAGACGAGCATAACGAGCAGCGAGATCACGGATATTTCTAATAGCTCTGGGACTGATAAGAGCTCCTTATTGAGTGGCGATGAATGCGAGGGGGAAGAAGTTGGCGAGGCCGCGGACTGCAAGATCGATCGCTTTGTTTTGAAAGGAACGGAGGATGACAAATCGGAAGTCAAGTGCAATTCAGAAATAAGGGGCAAGAGGAGTTGCGTTCAAGTGGGTGCCAGCGAGGTTGCAGATTCGATAAGTTTGGACATGAGAAACAAAACCATCGGCGAAGACGTGATTGACGAGAGGGAGGGGAATTGTATCGTTGAACCAATTTACGAGAATGTACGTGTGGGAGAGCTGGACAAGAAAGAGGAGCTCGCTAATGACGTCAGAGATAAAACTGTTAACGTTACAAAAAGGTTTTTATTTTCTTTTCAATGAATGAAACTACATTCAAGATGATTGTTCGTTGTTTGAATTTAAGATTCATTAACATCTTTTTTTTTTCTTCAGAGTCCTTCGTCCACATCCTGACCAGCAGGCACAGGAGGAGGCGAACAACCAGTGGTACAATGACCCGGACGAGGACAGGGCGAACTACGACGTATTCCAGAACACGATCTACCAATCGAACAGTAACCACAACTCCGTGCTGGAATGTGTAAATCAGATCCTCTTGCGAGACATGGAGGAAGAGGAGAACACTCGCGTGACCTCCCGTCGGTACAAGTACAAAGGAAAAATCGTCTGTTTCCAGACAGCAAAGCTGTCTGACATCGAGTCCGTCGGATCGGAGGTGGAGAGGCGAAATTCTGAGGATATGGTGGAGACCAAGACTCCGACACGGAGCCCGGAGAAGGCCACGGTAAACAAGCTGGAGAACGACCTGGACACTCAGTTAAAGGTCGAGGCCGCCAGGATCATTCACGACGAGAGCGAGAAGACCGAGGACATCCTGAACGATTCCGAGGAAGCCAAGGCCTTGGTCATAATCGAGCCTGAGGAAGAGGAGGAGCCACGTTATCCCCAGGTCGAGACGAAAATTGCTCCAGAAAAACGAAGCCTGCCGCCCACTCCCAAACGACTCAGCATCGCTAAGAATCTCGACTACGAGGAGATCGAGTGTCTGCAGTCCGAGGTCTGCGAGAAGACTCCTCAGAAACCACAGTTCCTGAAAAACACGCTGATCCTTAAAAAGATTCCTAGTCCCTCGTTCCTGATCAACGAGTCACAGAAGTACACTAAGAAGTCGCCGAGTGTGGCTTGCAAACAACTCTACGAGGAGATTCCGAGTGTGAAAAAGAGCACGAACCAGATGATCTTCTGTCAGCCGCTGGTGCAGCAGTTTAAGGATGAGTTAAAGAGCCATAAGAATGAGGAGATTAAAAATAACATGGGCCATTTTGAGGAGTTCAAAATCGAGAGCGAGGGTGTCGCTCCGAGAGAAAGGCACGTAGACTTTCCGGACATCTACGACGTGCAGCAGAACTTCGAAGAATTTAAGCTGGACGAGTGCGATTTGTCCGATGATTTGAACAGGTTGGAGGCAGACGGCTCGGAGATGCAGGTCAGCGCTGCTAACTACGGCGTTGGTCTGCCTAGATCTACGGTGGAGAATAAGAATAATCAATTCAATAGTTGTTACGATAATTTCCTAGAGGCTTCGGGGATGAGCAATAAGTGTATTTTGACTCCTTCGCGGTTGATCAGCAACCACAAGAGTATGCTGAAACCTAAAGACGTTAAGTACAAGAGAAAAATAAAAGCTAACGGCACAATTTACGAAGGACAGGACACGATCATCGGTGTTAATTCTGTGTACAATACTAAACACTGGACAGGGCCTTTTGTTTGAAGTTACGTCGTTCATAGTGTTGTTGCAATGTTGATACGAAACAAAAAAAAACAAATTGTGATCGAGTTTATTTTGTATTACTAGACGTAAAGTTCTTTTATTTGTATTGAAAAGGAAGTGTAAAAGAGTTTATTGTTGTGAAGTAATAGTTTTTTACGGAATAAAAATTGAGATGTTTCATTTGAGATGTGTCTCGTTGTTTGTCCGAACATTACTGTTAGGAATTTCTGAATCAATTAATCTGAAAAGGTTTACTTAAATGAATTTATATAACATTCTATTTGAATTACTTTGTAATTAACATTTTTAATTGAGAAGGAAAATTAAGCTTGATGGAGATGGAACAATTATTTGCGATAAAAATTTTTGCTGCTAAGGTCGGTTATTACAACTCAACTCGGATGAATCCTTTTTATCAAAAAATCATGAGCAACGATAATTCTTTTACAAATTGGAGTTAACTTAACATCATAAGTTATCTCAAAACTGTAATATCCCAACTTAAAAAGTTTGAATTTCTTGAGCTTAATTGACTTTTTGTGGCCAGCTGATTTCAATGGGGAAGTACTTCTGAAAGAAGTTTAATCTCGTTGAATTAATTACTCATAATGTGATGTTCATAATGCACAGCCTTTAGTAAAAACACTTAAAGCTCGAGTAATTAATAAGTAAAATTATCCTCGGAGTAGTAAAATCAGAATTGCGCTTGCGGAGTGAAAAATGAAAAGCAGCTCACATTTTGTATTTTCATACATTCACGTTTCATTAAAAATAAAAACGAAATCATTAATAACGTTTAAGCACAAACGAAAAATTCAAACGAGTATTATTGTTCATTAAATTTTATTTTTATACAAAACTTGAATGAACACAGGCTTGTTTATACAGAAATATAAAACTAGTAACTAACAACATGAGTTTCAGAACCGTTAGATTATTTTCTGCGTATACAGTATTAATGGCGTTAATTCTTAGTTTATAATGTATACTGTTTCAAGACAGTGGCCTATTGCATACTCAAACATTTTGTCGCGTGTCAATTGGTCACCTAAATTAAATACGAACACTGTGCTGGTATGCGAGCAAAAGAAACATCCAAAGGACTGAAAGAAAAAAGACTAAAGAGAAAGTTCGTGTACATTCTTTTTTCGATATAAAAAATATTTCAAACATTTGTTCCAACTTAAAATTGCAAATCGGATGTTCGACAGTTACGAAACAAAGGCGTGGTTCAAATTGAATGAATTGAACAGGACTTGTAGATTTAATGGGCACGGTCGAGACTTTGCATAATCAGGACTCGTTGAAATATATCGCTTGGAGTCCTGATATGGATACATCATTGAATACAATCAGTTTCGCGATCAATCTTGTGGCACATGACTTTTCACGTTTCCCTTTCCGCGCGAAAATCGTAGAAATACTGAAAAAAAGAGTAAATGCATAGACATTAAAATAAGTTTGTTATTGAAATTATACTTATTTACATTTCTTTTAATCTGAGCATGTACCTCTTTATCAAGTTCTTCTTTAGTTTTCAATCTAATGATAGGAATATTGTGCTGCAACAATGAACAAAAATCAATATTAAATGTCAATCTTGAATAATTGCTAATTAATGACATTAAATAAACGTAAGTTTATTTAATGTACAAATCCGGTACTTACACTTGCGTCGTTTTTGAAATTTAAATTTGGGTGGAGAACGAAAGGTATTCCGTCCAAATCCGAGGTTCCGGATGATAATGTTCCATAAGAGGGTATAAAGGAATTAACCGGATTTGTTTTCGGCGGCTGAGGGGCTGATCTCGTTGGCATAATTACCGCGCTTGGACTCAATAATTCGTAATTGCGATCGTCTTCGAACTCCACTTTGTCGTGCTTTTTAATCTGAGGATAAACGGAGTTCGGCTTCGGCGGACATTTCGGCTTCGGCGGCCTCTCCGGGGCAACTCTGTGAGGGGAACCGTTCGACGGATTTGGTGATGCGCTAGGGCATAATCTGAAATTGCATAATTCATATCACAGACAACGCATCAAGGTATTACACTGAATTCGTTACAAATCTTACATAAGAATACAAAATGTGTTTTTTTTTTATTTTTCATTTTTTTTTTGTTCATTTATATATTTTGCGTTTGATGAAAAAAAAAAAAAAAGAATTAATACAAACTCTATGTTTGCGTAAGAATGGGAATTATTCAAATCCAGATCCACTGTTTTGTAACAAATGCTAACTCCGCTTATCATCCTGAAACAGAAATTACATTTCATGACATTATTTTCAAACGACTGGTGGCAAAAGATAAAATGACAAATGAACGGAAACAATCTCATGATTCAATGAATTATAATTATAATGAATGGATATAAGCTACTTACCCAGCATAAGCAAATTCTACCGAAGGTGCTTTGCGAGCACCCTTGCCTATTCTGCTACATATTATTATATCCGAAACAGCTTTGGAGCATGAGTTTTTGAGCTTCAGCTTGTAACAGAGTTGCCGCTTTTTCCATGCTCTTTGCCCTACATTTTAAGAATGAACAAAATAACTAAAAAACGTTTTATCCAATTAGAATTTAGATTAAAAAATAACAACCGTACTTGTATCAATAGTTTGTGATATAACACTGAATCCTTCTGGAGGAGTTTCTTTGTCATCAATAACTGCTATATTTTCAACTATGTAACATGGTGTTCCTTCAGTCTTTGAAAAACATATGTATCGTGTCTTCTTTTTGATGAATATCCCACTTTCCCTCCATAGATCTGCATCTACATCGAGATCATACGTTCTTGATACCTACAAAATTAATTATCAAATTAAAATATTGATTATTCAAAAACAAGAAAAAAAACCGGTATCAAATTGTTATCATCTGTAACTTCAAAAAGATATGCACATAATGAAAAGTATTCGCAGTCACGTGTAAATTAGTACGTAATGCAAAAATAGTTATGACTCTCATGCAACATTGTTCATAACGTGAACTAATATTTATAGATTTTTACACGGATGAGAAAAGAAATACAATGTCTTACTTTCGTTCGCAAGGACAACATGCCGGTATCGTTTTCCTTATACGTAACTTAATATAAATTTAATTTAAAAATTTTGATTAAAAAAAGTACTATTTTAATTCCAACATTTATTATAAAACTTGATTCGATTAACATGGTTTAAGTAAACAGCCGTTCTTATCAATTTCTATTCGCGCGATAATTACATTTTTTTATTTATCTTAAAAATAAAACTACCGCAATGCCATGACCACAAATAGATGATACACATTTAATTCAACTGATAAGTGTATCATTGAAATAAAAATCGCAAAGTAAAATTAAATTTTTTTACAGCGTAACGAATGAAAAGTAGTATAATGAGAATAAAATGACGATGATAAAAACTTACTACAGTAAAATTTGGAGGACATTTATCAATGTCTTCGATGATGCATAAAGCAGTAATTGGACGATCGTCTGGCAATATCGATGACAATTGGTGTACCAAAATTCCATCTTTTTTTGACATCGTAGCTGTCTTTTATATCTGCAATAACAAAATCACTTTACAACCAAAACAATAAAAATGATTAAAGTTCAACCTGATCAGATAGATAAAACTAATCCGTAAGAAAAAATAACACGATTAACAAAACAAAAATTAAACAATTCACAAACAAGAGATCGGTTAGTACTTTTGATTTTCTATTATTAATGTCAAAAAATTTGTTGTTTCATTTTTTCCAAATTTTAAGTACCAATCTTCCCGACAAGATCAGAGAATATTTCTCAAGTCCCAAGCATTGAACAATCAGTGACTTTTCCTCCAAGCGAGTATACAAAAGTTTCAGTAAGTAATTACTCATGACTTGTTTTGACGTCTCGACTCTTGAATTGAAACCTTTTAAAAGGTCGCCAAGTAATCAAATACGTTATTTCCCGTCTCCTTTTTAAAAAAAGACACCGAAAGGGTCGGATTAAAGGTACAATGTAAACAGATAAAAAAAAAAGTCCTCGACTTCGAGAAAAAGATTGGGAACAATAAAAATAGCTGGGAGACACATTTTCGAACCAAAGGTCTATTCTTGGAAGCTTTGCAAATTATCGAGCAGATGTCGAGGCGGGGACAGCTGGGGGGTCGCAGGATCTTTGACTTTTTGAGCGCAAACAATGCGCGGAGCGGCTGATTCTTACCTCTCGAGCACCGCAAGAACTGACTTTACAATAACATTAGACGCTTTGTCGGAGAGCGCGAAGCTGCGTCGGCTAGTCGCATGGTCACATTGCGGTCGAACATTTAGACTCCCGCGCAGGCGATGAGAGATAATCAAACATCACGGCGTGTAACGTACAGGTGTAAATCAGACACTTACGATTTGACAAGATTAAACACAAACATAAAGTAACTGCGGCATGTATGTGACAGAATGTGTGACGAAGTCGGTGATTGTCACAACCCCTCCTCTCTGTTTCCAAGTGCCATCTATGTTTTCAGTTTATACCTTACAGTGATACCAACTAAAAAACCTTAAAAAACATCAATCAATCAATCAAAACAATGTTATTTGTTTTTTAATTTTAGATTGTTATGAAAAATCGTTTGGATGAAAGTAACCAAACATGTCTGATTACATTTAAGAATGTAAATAGACTTGTTTGTTTATATTTGTAAATGTAAAAAACCTATACACCTGAGAATTGGTAAACAAACCGATAAATGCTATTGTTTTTGTTTACATTTTCTTAACGATTTTGATTGGTTTTTATTATTGTCTTGATTGAAAACAAATAACAATTAAGTAATTGGAGATGGTAATATGTTTTTTCATAAAAAGATTTCCTTTTTACCGACCAAGAAAATAGTGACCATAGTGACACATTTATGATCCAGAGTCCCTAGGTTTGTTATGAATTGTACAAGTTGAGTTTTGTGTGTCAAAATAGGCAATGAAATTACGTTATTTTTATTGTAATGATTGTTGATGTGTCTCACAATCGTGAATCAACGTAGAGTGATAATTTTTGATCGGGCTTAATCACACGGATGAAGTTTCCTGCAAAAACCACGTGTTGTCCTCCTATTAGTGTGCACATAACCTTGCAACCAAATTTTTAAATCAATTTGCTCAGAGATGATGGATTATCAACAATTATTAGCTCAGAGGCAGCTTTTGCACCAAAAAACTATTGCCGATGTGAGTATATTTTTTGTTATTAATATTTACAAATTATCTCTTGTTTATGAATTAACCTACAGTTCATACTTTTTGTATAATAAAAACTTTGTATTCAAATAATCGTTACGTGACGACTGTCGATAAAATCACAATTATTGATTTTATGTTAAAAATATTCCAACTTACCTTATGAATGTTTTCATTACTCACGTTTCTAATTCACAAAATTCCCACAAAACATATCAATTAAATATTGGCAATTCTCTCCTTTTATTTTAGGTTCGTGTATAATTGCAATTTAAAATGTAGCACGGACTTCGTTAATTGTGAAAACTCCGATTTAACCACTTAAATGTTGAATCAAGATCCAAGGCGGTATTTGTTTACGAGAAGTTCGCGCGGGGCTTTTGTGACTTTGGCGTTTCCTTCGTTCAGCTCTTTAAAAACACAAATAAAAAAAAGACCGGAGATAAAATAGCTTTGTGCGAATTCTTACAGACACAGGGTAACGTTCAACAATTGCGAGAATAATTCTTTTTCTTCAATTTAAAGGAGTGCGTTTAAGTGCAACTTTTTGAAATAAACGAGTTTTTTTACTTCAGTCCGGTTTTAAATATAAAATCCAAGCGTAAAAGGAAGATAAAAAATCACTAGTCGATGTATGCTCCAACTTGATCGGAAGTTTTTTTTATATAATGGCACTCATGTAAACGTTCACGATGAAGACAAACTTGCTTACTTGATGTTTCACTGAAATTAAATTCGGTTCAAGAATCAAAAAGTATGGGAGCTGCAATTAATTAATCGCTTAATTTTCGGAAAACGACAATGTTTTCGACATTGCACTTTAATGAAGTACTTATCTCGCGAAAGTGTTATAAATTAGTCACAATTATTTTCTGTTTATTCACGAGATAAAATTTAAATTTGATTTGACAATGAAAATGTGAGCCATAGTGAAGAAACGTTTGATGTTACCTGGCGCGTAAGCAACCTTTCATGGATGTTTGCAATTTTCCCTTTTACACACCACTGTTATTGTTATATATCAAGCATCTTGAATTTCAGCTGAGTCGTTTTATATAAGTATAACGTGTAACTGCATTTTCAAAAGTTTCATTTAAACATTAAAATGTAATTTTGACCCTGGAATCATTATTCGCAAACAATTCAACGTTCAACGATAATAGTAATAGAAGAAAATTCACCGTTTCATTTCACATTACAAATTCCATAGATATATTTGAGCATTTCAATCATTTCGACCAAGAAAGTTCTTTATGATACAATGTTATAAATGCTAATAAAAAAATTGTGACGAATGAAAAGGTTGAAATAAAAAAAAATTGAGATTGAGTTTAGTTAGGATCTACGGAACAAAGACGCTGAAACAGACAAAGGGCATGTCAAAAGAAGAGAAACCTCATTTCGAGTACAAGTTCTTTCAACTTGCATCGATACATTTGCAAAGTTGCCCCTTTTCACGGGAAGACAAAAAAAATGCAAACTCTGAGGCGATAATGCAAATGAACGAAACGTGTTCAGTTGTTTTATATTGTAGAAACAGCAAAAGCGAAAGAAAAGGAAATTTAGCGTTGCTGCTCTGACAACTTGCTATTTTCGCATCGGGAAATGAAAATGGAAAAATCATTTTATAAGAATAAAAATTAGTACCTAAAAGAAAAAAAATACTTGTTGCAATAATTTAATTGAAAAATGTAACTTTTTCTTTTCATTAAATTTCTGCTTTTCCATCCGAACAAATTTTACAAAATTCATTCTAGACTAATCTAGACATCTAATATGCAATTTTCATTTTTATTTAAGTTACTCACTATGATAACAAAAGCTCGAACAGAATTAGCCATTACTTTTTACTGACCATTTTGCGAATGAGCTTGTTTTATAATAAAAAAATACGAAAAATGAAAAAGGTCAATTATTTTGTGAAAAAATCATGTTCAGTACACTGAAAAAAATGCAGCTATTTTGGCTGGGAAATTAGGTGGTAAATTAGTTTAGAATGTTTTGTTTCAAATCTGCAGAAAAATTGTACTAAAAACGCTAAATTTTTCTGCTGTATTGGTTTGTGTTGAACCACGGCCGAATTTGCACGAATTCTATGTCGTTTCGGAAATGTGTTGGTGTAACTGGACACCGCGCGCGCCCTCTTTCCCACTCGGTCGTAAAAATTTCAGAAATACAAATTTGCTCGGATACATTGCCGAATTGGCTATGATCCTGTACAAATTCGATACGATGCGCTCTTCCATGCCTAAGTGGTTGAATTTGGAACTATTTTAGCTCAAAAAATTTTTCAGTGTATGTAACATAATATTCGCCGTAACAACTAATATCAAAAAATAAAGTTGCTCTCTGCTTCAGTTCTATTTTAAGTCCTGATCGTTTAAAAAGGTATACATTTCTCTGACCATGATTAAAATGAAATTTAAAACACATGCAAACCCCCGGATAAATTGCTGATCATTCTAGACATTTTTTGTGCTTCAGCCAAATCATAATTTTTTTCGCTTGATAAAAATCTGCATTTTTTCATAGCCAACTCGATTATCACCTTCTATTCAATCCGATCGAATCGTTTCTTCTGCTGTGCCAATATCCACAGTTCGATCTTTAGATAAACTCAAACAATTGATTTTGTTCTTTCGTCTTTATAATTTGATACGATGAAATTGTTAGACTTGACGTTATATGTGTGGAAGTCTATTTTTTTAGTTGAAATAAACTCAAGGTTTAATGCGTGATAATTTAAGGTTCCCAGCATTGAAGGGAAGTGGAATTACATGTGTAAAATATGATTTCATATATCTGGTTAAAACCTATGAAATGTGTGCCGACAATTTTTTGTTTCATTCATTCAGGGATGAACGAAAAAATGGTCGGATTAAAAAATAGAAATGTTATTGTAAAAAATTCGAATTTGAAATATCTATAAAACAAATTGAAGCCATATATAACATTTAACTTTAAATGTAACTTGGGTTTGAATTTAAAGAAAAAAAAATGAAAATGTTATGAGTTTTGTTCCGGCGCCAAACTGGTTGCACCGAAACGCTCATCTTTTCAGAGCTGGCATTCATTTTATATTCTATAAGTTTATGCGCGATTTGGTAACCGAAAAATTGCCAAGATAAGAGTCTTCATCACGCGCATACATTATACAAATCACGTAAGCATTATTTAGTGAAATTTTATTTATATTCGTATAGAAAAACATCATATCCTGCCGTTATCTCAGGTCAACATATTATATGCACGTATGAAAAATACCTTTTTGATATAAAGATTTTTGTCGAAATAAAAAGAGTGGCGCGAAAGGAAACATGTACGTTTTTATACGCGATGCGGATTATGCCGCACATAAAATATTTATTTGTGATATTCTTTTCATGTGTAAAAAAAAAAAAAAAAACAAAAAAAAAACAAACAAGTAAAAATTATATGCATCAATACCTGATGCGGTATCTCATTTTTATACATGAAAAATGGTGAAATATCGCGTTTCAAGTGAAAATAAAAGAATCATAAAATGGGCTACCTGGACACCTCGCTGGAAACATAAACAAGCCGTAAACATAAATGATTTGTTAATTTAACACGTCATCTGGTGGCTGAAACAGAAAAAAAGTCAAAGCCTTTTATTGTTGTCCATGAGTGTATAATAAAAAAATGCACGTGAGCTGGCATGCAAATGTGTTGTGCAAACATTCACGCAGGCGGAAGTAAAAAAAAGATATAAGGGAGCGAAAATAAAACTAGCAAATGATCGGGAGTTACGTTATTATGGTGATGTTGTTAGATTTCGCGAGGTTGAATCATAGCTCCCCGTGGCTACTTCATCTATCAAGCCAATATAAAGTGCTATTGTGTTTCTTTAAATGCGCTTCACAAATCTGCATATTTAACTTTCATTGTTATTGTATGTAGCTTTGAAAGGAAACATTTTTTAACTCACAATTTTGTTATTCTGCGGTTTCTGAATTTCATCGTTAGATGTTATACCTCCGATAAATCGAATTGTTGAATTGCTGTAAGTGCGATGCAAGTACAAAAAATAAATTACAAAAAGAAAAGAAATAAATAAAACGAGTCGAAATAACTAAAAATACATTGTTCAACGGTGAAAGGGATATAAACAAAATGTGAGGAAAGAGATTTTAATCAATATATGTTCTGAGTCGGTTGAAATGTAGGTTTTTACTTGGTTTTGGAGAACATAGAGTACCCTGTTGTTTCCGTTGTGAAGTGTAAAAAGGAAAACAAGCGGACAAAACGAATGTGATTGCAAAAATACTGAAATTACATGACGAATGCGCCATGGGCAATGACCGTGTTATCTTTATCGTGAAGCATAAACTTAAACCCCCTCCCTTCCTCTTATTTTCATTTAAAACGGTTTTTTCATGCGATTTATGATTCAAATTGATCAAAAAAAAAAAAACAAAAAAAAAACAAAAATAAAAATGAAAATAAAAAAACAAATAAAACTGATCAATTGAATGATAACTTTTTTTAATTTTATTTTTTCTGATTTAAAAGACTTTTAAAAAATAAGAATCGGTTAGATGTGTATTAAGTAACGACCTCGGAAAGAAAAAATAATTATTGGAGCAAACTTAGATGAGACATTTAATCGACTTTCTATTTCAGTGCTTGATTGTTGTTAAATTATATCTTACACGTGAAGCTTTATCTCATAAAGCTTCTATTTTTCCTTTCATCTTTTCATTATCAAGGGTGTAATTTAAAAAATTCATTTTTGCAGTCAAAGTTTGAAGAAAAGTTGAACGAGAGGTATCAAAGTTTAATAAAATGTAATAAAATTTTTGATTGACAAAAAAAAAAGTGAAAAATTTATGCAAAAAACGTGCTCTCCAGACAATTTAGACTTTTATAATATTGAAAAGTATGAGGTAATGAGGACACAATCTGAGTGGCATATAACTGATGGAACAAAAAAAATTAGAATGTTTGGACATACGATGCAATACAAATTGTTCATCGATTAGATCAATTGTCGTGTTTTTAGAGATTTTTTTTTGCCCTCAAGATACAGTTTTCATCTTAAATTCTACTTATATTTATTTTATTTATACTTTTGTCTTTTATTTGAATTTGTCTGATTTTTATCATAAGCACCACGAAAATGAAAGCAAAATAACCATTGCACAATTTGAATTGGAATTTTTCAACTAATAAAAAAGAGTGCTGGTTCGTTTGATGAAAAGAGAGAATCGTCGACTCTTTGAAACCATAGAAAACGAAGAACGAGCGTGGAGTGTTCGCAAATATAATTGAAAAGTTATAGAGATATAGACTTTCCGATGACGGCACAGGTAATGAGTTACATTTCTCGTATACATCGCGAGCCATTCGGAAATTGTCATTATTTTTATTATTCATCATCTTCATCTATACTGCAAGGACATCTCAACTTTTCTTTCTCATCTGCTGTGATTCATCATTATTTATATATAATTCGTTTTGCGAATCAAATTTTCATCCTTTTATTTAGCTATTGCATCTCTGTAAATTAAAATTGCACAATGTCCTCAAACAAATAAAAAATAAAAAATTTGTCGAAACACGAGAACCAATCTGTCGAATAAAAACTGTTAACATTTACCCTCGAGCTATATTTGTAAGGTTTTTTCGTTCAAACTTTTTAACTAGATTAAAAATAATTAATCAATTTAAAACAATATAAAATGTATGACTGTTTTGGCAGAAAAACGAATACACATCTATTGATCAATTATTGTGTGATTGAAAATTTTAAATTTTGCCTTATTGGCTAAAAGTGTTTACAAAAAGAGAAACAAACAATTGTAAATGAATCCAGCGAGTTTTTTTTTTTTTCAAACTGAAACTTTTATAAAAAAAGTGTAAACTTGCCGAAAAGTTGATTAATCCCGATTATTTTTCATGTATTCGTATCGTTTTACAACGAACGAATCTGTTTGTTTTTTTAATTGCAATGAGAGTTATGTAAACACTGATTAATTAACTGTGTAGTTAGTAATTATCATTGCGTTGCGATTCATTTGGGCTCAGATTTGTAAAACTGTTATTGAAACAAGTATCTGTTTGAAAATTCACTGGTCCTCCCACTAATCCAAACGTAATTTGACTTTCATCACCTAAAAATTAAATAACGAAAAACAAAACGTGCGAATGCTTACTATCGAATTGAACCTCTAAACTTTTGTCTTTAATAGTAAACCTTATACGAAACGTATGAACGTTTTCATTTTTTGTTGTTATTGACATGTAATTATTTTATTCAATTTGGTATCTTTTAAAACAAACTATTTACTTTGGCTTGACAAAATGTTTCATTTCCAGAACATTGGATCCATCGAAATCACAAACTTCTTTTTTTCTTGTTTGTCAAAAACTCATATAATCCAAGCGCAGAAAAACACGTTTCCTGTTGTTTGCTACAGAAGATAATGTTAAAGTTTTGTTTGTACGTAATAATTAAGTATCACGAACTACATCTGTAGTCTGCATCCGACACGTCGCGAGATTCTTTTATTTGTATTGTGAACGATTTTCACCACAAGTTTGTCCTTGCCAGAAAGTTTAACTTTTTTTGTTTCTAAAATTAGTAAAGTACAATTAAAGTCGATAACGTTGTACGAAGTTCAGTTAAGAAAATCAAGTTTTTAAGTTTTGATAAGGCGACGCGTTCACACGTCATGGCAGGAATAAATGATAGAGATTATAAAAAAAAAAGAATACAGATATTGATTTGGTGTAAAAAAAAACAATAAAAATGTACAGATGAGACACTTTTGTAATAAAATAATTTAAAAATTTTTTTGTTTTTAGTTTTTGACTACAGGTTCATAGTTTGTAGGGGCAATTCGGGTAATTGTGACACCTTGGGGTTAATGTGACACTGAACTGTGCTATTTTTAAAAATAAAATACTTTTTTTAGGTAAAAAATAGATTTACCAAAAAGTAAATTAAATATATACATGGAAAAAAGTTTTATAAGTATGCTTCCTTTTATTTTTTCTTTGATTTGTCCATTGATAAACAATCTACTCGAATTGTACCACTAATTCTTAAGATATGAAATTTTAGCCAGTGTAAAAATACATACATTTCAAATATAACAATACGGGATAATTGTTAAAAGTGGTTTACTTCCCGAAAAAAAAGTGCCGGTCTGATCAGACCTGCACTTTTTCCCCGGCATTTTAAATTCTTTGGAACCATGTTACTCCAGTTGAACATTGATTAAATTTTACTAGAATTTACAGCTGCGGTGAACAATAACATCAGAATTTCAATTGTTGTAACGAGAAAATTCAATTGTGGCAATACACCGCAATACTTGTGGTGTATTTTACAAGATATTGTAATGTAACTTAAAATTATAAATTGGACTGTAAAATTCTTAGGCTTTCAAAAATTGTTTGAAGAATTATATGTAGGGTGCCTGCACCAATATTTAACTGGGCACCAGTGAATGACCATTGCATTGGAGTGACAAAGATAGACAATACATTTTAAATGAGTGGTCATTCAATGGTATCGAATCTTAATCGGTTATTCATTGGTTCATTTACCCTATAGAAAATTTTATTTATACTGGAATTTAACTTTTTAGTTGTACCGATTCAAGTGAAAATTCAAGTCTCTTATATCTTTGTAAGGAGCACTTCTGGATGAGTAAAAAGCTCAAATCTGGATTTACTAAACATTTAAGCTGTCGAAATCTCGAAGAACTATATATTAAATTCCTTAACGGCTTATACTTTATTCGAGTTCATCACGTCAATGTGCTTTTCAAGTGCTACTTTTTTAATCATTCTCTTTCATCATACTTTTAGTCCATTTTTTTGGTATTAAACCTGACGGATTAATTCCTCATTAACTTTGTAATCAGAAAACACATTTAAAAACGGAACTATTGAAAATGTTTGAAAAGTATGAAAAAAATGAATATGCATTTCTGTCAAATTAGCTTTTGCATCTTCTTTCTACGTGAGAAAATATATAACGTTGATCCAATTAAAGTTAAGTAATCTTAAAAAGAAATAAGTCTGATAAATATGAAAACGAAGGTGTCACATCAATTTTTTTTTTCAGAAGTAGAGTATATTCATTTGTGCAATTTATTTTAATGTGAAATATACCTTCGATGGTACAATAAATGCCTCTCAAAAACATATTTCAGTCTCCATCTTGATATTATAATTTTATTTACTTTTCCACACGTATTTTTTATAAATTCATTTCCTGTTAACAATTGTAAAGCATTTTAGAAAAGCTGTGACTAACTCAACTAAAAGATAAACAACAAAATTACAGCATATTTTATAGGCAAATAAAATTGCATTACTCCAGCGTAAACGCGAGGCATCATCAGTTTATATCGCCACATTTTAACAAAAAAGTCGTTGGCTTTTTTATTATAAAAATTAACCAACCAGGGTTTCAACATTTTCGAAAATAACTTTTTTTGTCCGTTTACACACGGAGGTAAAATATTATCAAACTGAAAATAATAACGTAATTTCAAATTGCAATTTATCGATCAGTTTCATCTAATAAAAAATGTCAATCCTCGAGTCGCTCAAAGCAGCATGATTTCCCTTTAACCGAAGCTGTTACAAGTCAATTATTTTGAATCTTAATTTTCTCTTTCCGCCCACTAATTATTTAAAAATAAATTGATTAGTGCGTTAAAAATTTCCCAGTCATAATGTAAAATGCAATTATTGACAACTGCATTTTTCAGTGCAAGTGCAAAATTGCAAAAAAAATTTTTTCTCACTTTTGTCTGGATTTAGTTAGAATACATCATGCATAACGAGACGTGGAAATTTTCCTGTGTTCAATCAGATCTACTCATTTTCCAGGTCTGATCAGATCTGAAAATAATTGACAAAATTTTGTCGATTCATGTAAAATCTGACATGAATCAGATAAAATTTTATAAAATTTGAAATATTTTGACCTAATCAGGACTATTTCCAGGCCTGATTAGATCTGGACTTTTATTCCCGGGTTGATGTTTCAATTTAACGGCAAAACACGAACATATAATTAGATGGTCTTAGTTTTGATCTTCTCAATATAATACCTTTTGGTAAATTGTTCGCAACTGCAATTCTGTACTGTTACGTAATGAGAAGAACAATTAATATTATTTCGCTTTTGTTAAAAAAAAAAAAAAAAAATAATTAAATATAAAAGTTACCTCAGTTTCAAGTTCGAAACGTTAATATCTATCCTTGGCATTACACATAAACTTGGTAAACGCAAAATTTTATTTTGAAATTTAATCACATTAGACGTGGAAAAAGTCTAACTCGAGTCGCAGATGAAAGTGACTGAGCACTGAGAGTAATTTTGCGGTATACATTGTTAACAAGACTTACTTGTTCCGTTTATATTTAAGTAAGTTTCTGTTATATTTGAATCTATGGAATTTCACTTAAGTCAGGACTGAAAACCCTCTCAAACCGACAAACCCATAAAGCTTACCACCGATTGGCTATTATAGAAACATTGAAAATCGTTTGACATTATAAAGTTTCTGGAAGTTGCATTTAAAGTTGTTGTAGTTATTAATTTTAATTTTGCGTGAGACTATTTTACCCAGAAACCAAAGAAACATTTGTATATATGGACTCATATCGATGGCCCAGAATTAGAAAAACACGGTTCAACATTTCTAACGTTATTTTGTATAAGAAATGTTGAAAAAAGATTTTCTTCTACCATAGGTATAGACTGTTCGAATTCGTCGTTACTATTTACATTTACAATTCTTCTTGAACTCATAGCAGTAATCCCTTACAAATTTGAATTCGTATATTTTTGGAATAAATTATTCTCAAAACTTATACGAGATGGAGAAAGAGTTTTTCAAATGGATTATATAGAATAACTTTTTTGTAAGCTCTATTCTTAGCGAAATCAGCAGTATCGTCTCAGACAGTTGAAAGCCCTCTATTTATACTGAGTAATCACTTAGCATAAGTTCGGTCTCTATCGAAAACATATGGCTGGATCTTGCATCTAATTTGAACTTTATATTTCAAGAACGAATCGCTCGAATACAATGCCGACCGAGCTCTTACGTCAAAATACGCATTTAACTTGAGAACCTGAGATACGTAATCCCGGTGAGAAAAATGCACTTGAATATAATGCAAATAAAATGAACGCTTGACTTCGATTCGATCCCGAAAGATTTTCATAATCGCCTTTATTTTTCAATGCGGAATAATTCGTAACGAAAGTTTTTTAATTTAATTAACTGATTAAAATGAGAGGGGCGAGTGTGTATAAGGAGAGGAAAAACTAGTATTCGAAGAGTTGGCTGGCAAACACACCTTGAGCGTCGGATGCTTTTGTCGAGAATTACCCAATCGCGTAAAAAGCTCAGCTCGGCTCGCTGGAATATT
This sequence comes from Trissolcus japonicus, assembly GCA_030522925.1. Lineage (NCBI taxonomy): Eukaryota > Metazoa > Arthropoda > Insecta > Hymenoptera > Scelionidae > Trissolcus > Trissolcus japonicus. The sequence continues at coordinate 25,988 of JAPYZS010000259.1, read as the reverse complement.
GTGCGCAGTCCATTTTCATTATTGAGCAAATTTTAATGTGACGTATCACTCTCTCAAGTGATCAAAAATTTTTTTTCCGACCAGGCGTTTTGGTCGCTGCACAAATATTTTGGCGCGAGAACACCCGCCGACTACGCACACCGTAATGGTTTCCAAGTCTATCGCAGGAATTGGAACATACATGCATGCATAAGGAGGCAGCCTGCCGACTACTCAAGTTTGTTTGACATTCTTCTGGTAACGAAAAGTAGTGATTCAGCTCAGCCAATAAAGCGCCAATTTTTATGCACCAATTCCTCGTGATTTTTTTCTTACTTTAATAGTGAACGTTATTATTATGAATAATGCAACTATGTTTATCATCATTTTTATTGAACCCTTAACAAAAACCACGTGTGTGTCATTCAGATTGTTTTTTTATCATTTTTTTCGAATCAAAAGGTAAATTCTAAGGAGGATTATTAAGAATATTAACATGCAAGTTTATGATAAAAATTATCGCGTTTTCAGCAAAATTTAAAAAATGTTTCAGAATGTTTAAACATTATCTTTTGTTATATACAATGAATTGTCAATAAGAAAAACAAATCGGACAAAATTAAATGTTAAAAGTATTGCTCTTAACAAAAAAAGCGAATACCAAATTGCATTAAGTTTTGATTAATGAACAGTCGTGAATTGTCAAGAAGAAAAACAAATCAAACAAAGTTAAGTTTTAAAGTATTGCTCTTGACAAAAAATGCGAATACCAAATTGCATTAAGTTTTGATTAATGAACAGTCGTGACTGGTTTCGGTTCTAGACAGGTATTGAAGGTTTACTTTACGAATATTAAAGTTGAACGTAATATCATACAGGTTTTAAAAATTGATATGAATAATTTATTTTTCTTTGAAATGCGCACTGCTATTCGGTGCTCTTACACATTAGATATGAATGCTATTGTTAAGACCTTTCAAATATATTGCATTTCAAAATTTTTTACGAAATTACGGTACCGGTGAAATAATGTTTGATATCCAAGCGTTCGTATAATTATTAAAAGCTAATTAAAATCGACCTAATCAAATGATCGTTTATTGAATTTATTTTGTACCCTCGAGTAAGATGGACCGTTAAAATGCACAATTAACGACTGATAAATTAGTCACGAGTTTTATGCCGATAATTGTTGACACCATTTTGCAATCCAACTTGAAAATTCCAAATTAATAAAAAAAATTCCTTTTGGTCGTTGTTCAACTTGCGCATTTTTTTTTTTTAATTATATTAGTTCAGTCTTCAAATGATATTTCGTTAATGAACATTTTTGAATGAAACATTATTTTTTAGTTTTAAACTAGGATGAAAGTCGGGATAAAATTTAGAAAAAAAGAGAAAAGATTAAATTTGCGACTAGGAATTAATTTTCAACTTTGTTCACTGTAGTTACAAAAAGTTACATCAAATTTGAACATTTTAAATTGCATGGAATACTTTTCATTGAAGTTTGAGGCTTTTGATATCTCACCAAATAACATTGAAAAGATGAAAAAGTTTCATGAAAGTTGAATAGCATTATTGCAATAAGGACAAGTAACAAAACTAATTTGTATGATTGTTGAAATGTGAAACGTCAAATGACGGCCACTGTATTATAGTTGCAAATCTGAAAGTAGTACTTTGAATAAGATGATTCTCTTCACTTCTTTCTACAGAATATTATGATATAACGTTGATATTTAAATACTAAAGAATTAAATGCCAATCAGTTTTTAAAGATAAGTGTTTAAATAAATGTTTAAAATTAAAAATTGTTTAAATTATTTTTCCAAAATGTGGAACTGTACGCCGGTAAAAATGTTGAAAGAAGTCATAAAGTTGTAGAGTCATTTATGAACGTACATCGTTATTTTCTGCCAGATATCCGAAAACTGACAGGGTTTTTTTATTAGTTTTTGTTTTCAAAGAAGGGGGTGATTTAATCTCTAATGGTGGCACTCAAAAAACTCCACTAAAATGGGTAAAAAGTAGGTTAACGCATTAATTCAGATTTTATTGATTTCAAACAAACGAAATTTACGATAGTTATAATATTGTGCAGTTTCTGGCACGTCTGTTCAATCGATAATTTTTTCATATAACCAACCAAATTGATAGTTCTGCATATACGTATGAGAATTGCACGGATAGTATTTAATCATATTACACTATTCATTTTTTTGTTTTATCTCATCTTTCATGTTATGTGATCGATATATCAACTGGTGCTAAAAGCTACGCCAATAGCTTCATTTGTTTTTATCGCGTGATCGTAACTTAGTCTTCGCTACGATGCCAAAAATCGTTTCCAAATTACTTAACAAAAATTATTGTTCTAGTCTCTCAACAATTCGTTAGTATATTTTCCCTTTCAAAATCTCTTTGAAATGTTAGAAGTAATTCATTTCATAGTTTCACAAAGTATTTATTGAAATTTGAATTTATGTATTAAATAGTATATTTCAATTTTTTTAAATTTTATATTAGATAAAAAATATGTATAAAATCTAAAAAACTTTAATCGACAAATGAATTAATGTTTAGATTTATTAATTATCAATAATTAATTGATGAAAAAGTTTGTCAATAATTAGTTATCACAAATTTATAAAAAAATGATTCATCAAATTCATTACTGTAATACTGACTTTTCGTGATAACAAATAACAACTAACGGATAATCAATATTTAATGATTTGTGCTTAATAAAGCGATTCAAACAGTATACAACAATAATTGCAAACGTTGTTCACGGACTAATTCTGATAGCGACATCGCATTTCCAACTAAAACAAATCAAAATTTTTTTACAACAAAGAAATTTCAATATAACAATGAAAAAACTAAAAAAATCACTCCAATTCAGAAGCAGTGTCGCTAAGAGGATTTTTCGTTAGAAGTTTTTTCTAATCATTTTTAATTGATTCTGGTAAAAAATGAATCGAAGAGAAAACTTTTTATTGTTGAAAATTAGTTGGCGTTAAATTTCGATGTAATAAAAGCTCGTGATAAAGTATTACCAACAAATTATTAAAAGTTTACAAATTTTAAGTCACAAAATTAGTGAAAGTGTCGAGCAGATTGCTTTGTTTTCTTGGATCTACGTGATTAATTAAAAAAATAATAAAACGTTTGTAAACAACTCATCAAATCAGATTCAAGATTTGACTTAATTCAAGATTTTCAAGCGTCGTAATATTACACACTATTAAGACACCTTAAAGACACTTTGAAAACAAAATTTAAAACACTTTTATGTGCGCTTTAAAATAAATTTTTTACAATGTTATGTGCAAGTTCAACAAATGGTTATTCACTGGTATACCCGTCCCATTATCCTCGGGGCGCAACAGTTTTTCATGAAAACTTTGTCGCGCAAGCAATTGAAAAGTAATAATAGGCAATTTCAGAATTGCGATCAATTAAAATTTATTGGGTCATTATTTTTGCACGTGTTTCAGTAAATAACGCGTCGAAAGGAAACGACGCATTAGGCGAATTGAAAATATTTCGTAATTTTCGTTCTTGATAAATTTCACAATTGTTGGTCATATAATCGTTAGTTAGTACATTAAGCTTATTGCGAATTTAAAGATTTCAGCCTGCTGGCGCTGTGCCAAAACTACTTGTCATCAATTGTCCTTTAAGGTTTCACTTTTATTTGCGAATTGTCCCACAGAAAAGTTCAAGTGTTACGTTCGTAAGTATTTATTTCAACCGGGTGTATGGAATCTCAATTTAAAAACCGACGGAAAAGCATTGAAAAACGAATTCGTTTACAGCTTTATCGCCTGGTACTGACAACAAAAACAAATTAGCAGATGACACTCGAAGAGCATTTTTCTTTTAAATATGAATTATAACGCGGTGTTTTTCATTCAATTTTATTTCTTTTTCAATTTATTTCAGTCCCACTGCACTTCGGGCTTTTGTTCTTTTATGATGTGCTAATTCGCCATCACTTTTAATTGGCTTTTTTATCTCTAATTAATTAATTTCTTTTGAATCACGCCATGGATTAAATGTTAATTAAATGATTATAATGTGAAGTTTAAAGTTTCTAGCGTTCATTTGAATATTTAGCAAAAAGTACAAATTAAACGAAAAATTGTTCTTCGAAAAAAAAACAAACATTGTTTTTAGTTTGCTGCGATTTGTAGTTGGATGTCAATTTTTGTCTTTGAAACATTCTGAATGCAGATCACTTTCATGATAATCAATAATTGGAACTATGTATAATTTCTTGATCGAATTCCGACACTTTTTGATCTTAAAATATTTTGTTGACTTTTGACAGTTGCATTAAATTTTTGTGCCTCGAGGTTGGCAAAAATTGTTCGACACAAATTGCGTTTGTGAATAAATAAAAAACGAAAGTTGGCACAGTGTATGTTGGCAAACCATTTCTTTTTTCGACACAAATTTTTAATTAGGTAATCAAACTTTTCACGTAAATGCGCAGAGAAAGTTTCAAAATATACGTTTCGTTGTACAATGTGTTTAAATTAAGTTGCGCGTTTTAATGTTAACCCTTCATACGGGTCCTATTAGCATCCTCGTTTGGATTTCATAATTCTATTCAAACTTCTTTTAATATAAAGCCAAGCAGTTCAAGATGTGAAACATCGAGAATCAAACAAATAAAAAAAAGTCTGAAGGCTGACAACATTATATTCACGTTTTTCAAATAAAATTTAAAATAAAAACAGAAAGACAAATTCTCTTAATTAATCAATGGAAACTTTTTGGGTGCACTCTCATGTTGAAAATACATATCGAAATGGGTAAAGTGCTTTCAGTATTGAAACCGAGACTTGACTATTGAATTAAATTATTTAATTAAAATGTCATTAACATTTTGTTTCATGTCAGGCACTCAAAGAAAATGAGGAGCAATCGCGTATGTGGGAGGACTACAAACAGAGACACATGAAGGTGATCGAGGGTCTGGAAATATTACCGAAAGAGCTGTCGATAAACTGCATGGTACCTCTCGGCAAGCTGGCCATGATGAAAGGAAAACTCTGTCACACTAACGAAATTTTAGTTTTCCTCGGCGACGGCTACTTTGCAAAGTACAGCGCACCTCAGGCTGCTGATTTGTGCAGGCGCAGAATTGATCGTACGTACAAAGCTCTTGGATCAAGTTTTCTTCTCCATTCAAAATATTGAAATTGCATATCGCTGATATTTGAATTGAATAACGAGAAATTTTTAATGTATCCGAATAGTAAACGAAATGAATAATTAATCAATTGAACTCAGTGCTCAAGTGATAAATCAATATGATATTTTAGATGTTAAAATTCAGGTCAAGATAAAAATTAAAGGTTGCAATTAAAAAACATTAAAAGTCGCTTAAATTGTAATGCATAATTGATGTTGTTTTTGTCACAGGAGCTGACGATGTGCTGAAGGGCTTGGAAAAGGAGAGGCATCTGTGGGAATCCCGAAAAAGACTGCCTTTTCAATCCGATATATTCGGTAATTCATCAAATCTCATGGGCGAATATTGGGAGGAAGAAAAATTGGAGAAATGGAGATGTGAGTTGAATGAAATGATATTACATTTATATTCACGATTTTCTGGGCGAGTGTAAAAAAGAAAATTTTTGCGACACCGTTGATTGTTTCAGTGGAACACAACGAGCGAGTGAAAAAGTATCGTGAAAAGCTCGCACAATTGAAAAGCCAGCCGAAAAGCGATATAACTTCGGACGAAGATTTGTTTCAAAGATTGGACGAATTAGAACTTCAGGAGGAATTGAACGATGAGCTGAACAGGTAAACGGATTTGCATTGCCAATCGGAGCAATCATTTTGAATTTTTTTGTTGCATTAAAATCCACCCCCTCGCTCCCTTGACGTATATTGCCAATTTTGTGCTCGTGCGAAAAATTCTGCCTTGGAACACTTACCATATTTCATATCCATTCCTGAACAATATTTCACCGGGATCATCATTTCACTTTTATTATTTTTCGTTCAAACTTTAATCAACGCTACTTTTTTCCCCCCACTTCAAGAGTGCAATAAATATGTTAGGGGATTATTTTCTAATGAAAAGTTCATTTTGCGTCATTTAGACTTGAGGAAGAGCGAAGCAATTTTTATGGCGAGGAGCTGCAAAGTGGTGAAGTTTATTATGAGTCCGACGACGAGAGCGATGTGTCTTCCGAGGAGGACTTAACCGAACAAATACACCAGGAATTGGATAAATTAAGATCGTTCAAAGAGAGTTTACGTACTATCTCAGAACAATCTAGGGGCGAGGAGAACGACGTTGCGCGTCAAAAATTGTTGCAATTATCAGATGAAAACCGAGTTACCGAGACTGTCGACGATGATACAAAGGGTACCACTCAGTCTGAAATGAGCACCAGCTCTGCCACGGAAATAACAAACAAAGGATTATCAGTGGATGCGACTTTGAACAAAAATGCGCAAGATAGTCCGTCGGTTGAGAAGTTAATCAAACGAAGAGTCTCCTTTGGCGATCAACAAGTGTTCAAATTTGACACAAAGGATTCTGATAACGACGACAGCGAGGATGACGTCGTTCGGATACACTTCACACATTCAGATAATGACGCAAACATACGGCAGTCTGACGATGACCGAGTGGAAACGCCGCTCGATATTTACCAGAAATTTTGTAAACCTAAGTCGATCCTCAAAAGATCGTCCAACGATCTCATTATGTCGAATGTCAGGTCGATTAATACCACTCAGGAGGAGGATGAGCATGAAGAAGGAACTGCCAAAGGAGAAGAATCGTTATATCAAATTGTAAGTAACGAATTTAATTAAACAGAATTTAAATAAACAAAAAATGTAACAATTTTTCTTCTCTATAAGGAAAATTTCGTTTGGGATTGCCTTAACAGTAGGTTACCATTGCCAAATTTAATTTGACAGTTTTAATTTAATTTCAAAGTACGCGAAGATAAATATTTTATAATGCGGTAAAAAATGTTGAAAAGACATTTCTGGAAAGCGTGTTAAATTGATCACGAATAATAGTAACTTTAAGCTTTTTACCGCGCGATGAACAATGAGTGGTGCATTATGTAATAGTCTTGAAAAGAACATTTAACATCGTGTGGCTAATTATTATATTATGAGTTTATAAACAGAGGAAATTATCCGTTTGAATATTATAATTAGAATTCCTTTTGTTAGTTATGTTGTCGCGGCACTAACATTTTGGCGTACAAACTTACACTACTTCGGAACATTAAGTAACGCAAACTCTAATACCAACCATTGTGATAAACAATTTGTGAAGTTCTGAATCCATATGACATTATTCAGAACAAAGTTGCGGCCTAAAATGTAATTCATACGGGTTGTTTCAATGAAAAAAAAAATTTTTTTTTCCAATTGCGTTGTTAATTTTATGAACACTTATTCGCAAGCCTGAATAAATTATACTTTCGAGTATTGTTTTCTCTAATCGTTCATCTCTCATTGGTATAATTAAACGTTTAAACATTCGCAGATGTTTTATCTGATCTGACCAAAATCCAATACTAATTAGTTGCACAGCAATCCCATCCGGCGGTTTTTCAAAAATGTCACACAAAAATACTCGACGCAATTCCAATTATATAACGACCGATGTAATCTTATCATTTCAGCATTTTAATTAGCCTCGAATAAACGTATAAAAATTTTTATTCATTGGAATTTTCAGGTTGTCAAGGATATTCAAGAGAAATTACCGAGTAAACCCGTTCAAGAAAGTTCTGCAGACAGTAGCAGACCTGTCAGCAGGTTTAAAATGGAACGTTCCAGGCAGAAGAAATGAAATTGTGATTTGTTTGTGACTGTTACTGGATTATATTTCTCGGCGTATTCTTTTTTTTTTGTTTTAGCATGTAAATATTTTTCAATAAATTTTTGATAACAAAGAGAGAGATAGAGAGAGATATTATTTTGAATGTTATCCACGTTCGCAACTTGAATTCGGCAAGAAACTTGAGCGGTGCCTGGTAACAATTTTAAAGGACATAAATAAAGTTTCTTGTCTTCATTTGGTTATCGTTTACGGTTATAAACCTGGAATGAAATAACTATCAACCCCTGGCTGCTGTCCCGTAGGCAACTTCAACAAGAAACTTGCATGACCATGCACTTGAGGCAGTTTGTACTAAGATGGCTGAAATTTGCAGAAGTGCATTTGATATTACGTGTACATCGCATTAGTAACAGAAATATAGTTGGATGAAAAAGTATGCGATGTCGTTACAATGTTGACGGATTGTAACGCATTGTTGAGTTCCCATGAGATTAATGTTCAAATAGTATTAATCGTAAGTTTAAAATACGATGATAATTTCGAAAGCACATTTAATAATGATGTTAGCAAGTTATGAACCGCCTGAAGGGTCCACTCGTATGAATATGTGTTACCACATCTATTTTGCTTCTAGGCTTGATAGAATTATCTGAGTACCTTCAGCTTATATTATTCTAATGCGTGTAACCCAAAATCGAACCGCTATTCTAATTGGATTCTAACCACTTTTATGCCATGAATTATTAAAATTCACATAAAAAAATGTATGAATAATACGAAAATGATGGGAGAGCATTTTTAATTTGCATTCTAGTTTTTTCTTTTAAAAATGCAGCATTGTGAAAACAATTTTAAAAAATCATCGTCATGTGTTTTTAAGGTACTTTGTAAATTGGAGTTATTCATCAGGGTTATGAAGTGGATAGTAAAATTAAATTTAATTAAAAAAAAAAGGATTGAGTTATTTATACACTTTTAGAATTGAGCTTCATCGATCGGGAAGTTGAAATTTCACGAGATTTGCCTGTGCCAGCATTTATATGTCCCACAAACATTGCACACATATTTTACATTTTTGTTGTTGTTCGAACAATTATTCCGCTGGGATGGAGTGTATTTTTTTATAAAATAAATATGTTCATATTAATTTCGCATACACCGATAGGTTCATTACAATGTAATCCCGAATTTTATATGATAATCCGAAAATGAAATTGCAGCATAATACATTTTTCTTGAAATTTTAAATATAAAAAATAAAACCATTCATTTCGAACCATTATTTTTATAATTATCAGCTCTCGCCTGATAGGGGCCTTACAGGGCGGGCCTTATAGGGACCTTGTAGGGGAGGATTTAACTGAATTTTGTTCTCGCTGTTTTTGCACGTCACGTTATTTGCATTTTAGTCATATTTCCACTTATTCAAATGTCATAAGTTGATTCAAGTTATATTGTTTAAATTTGCGTCTGATGAAAACTCTAACAAACCGGATGAAGCATAATGGATTCGCAATATTGAGTTCGGTGCTAAAAGTATGTAGTCACGCGAATTTCTCACTTGAGATATTTTTTGTCAAAAAAAAAGTTTTTTGTGTTTATCGGTCATGTCTCGCGACTAATATAAATGGGATTAGAAAATTTGATTCAAAAGGTATGGTAGAACTGAAAGTTAGTAGAGCTGTGTTGTGCCAAGTTGAACAATTTAGTGTTGCACATCAAAAATGAAAAAACTTGACTATCTAAAAAGTGATTGTGTTTTGTTTCAGGAATGAAAAGAAGGAAATAAATGTTTTTTTATTAACAAAATCATGAATATGCAGTTATTTATATGTGAGGGACGATTTTAAATTTTTAGTTTGTTTTAAATCAACTACCGAGTTTTCTGTCTCGAGTTCAAGAGATCGAGATAAAAGAATAAAGAGAAAAAATAAGATTATATTTTGTGTATAAGCATCAAGAATAATCAGTTGAAGGAAAAACAAATACATAGATAGAACAAAATATATGGAATAATATAAAATCAACGAATGGCGGTTTCGATTTTTTATTTTGTTTATATATATCATCCATCGAGTTTGTTGTATTTTCGTTTCAAATAAAACGACAGTTTTTTGTGGCGGAATTTAAACGGATAAAAAATATTGATGGAATTTAGTTTCTTTGAATTAGTTCATTGATGTTTCAGCTTAAACAAATAAAAATCATTCAAAAATACTTTAAAGGTGCGTTTGACGTCAAACTTTGAAAATTGGTAATTTTCAATTAAAAAAATTAGTAATCATTGATAAAAAGAAAATGAACAAATACAAAATGAAAAGCGCCCTTGTTCATGTCGGCGTTGAAATGTACAAAGTTATGTCATGAGAAAAAAAACATCTGCAAAACAAGAATCATGTTGAGATACCACACGCTGAATAATTTTGAATTATATAAACGTATTACGGTTATGGTACATGTTTGGGGAACAATAGTGCTTTAAGAAATTAAATTTTGTTGCAAATTTTAATTAGTACCTCCTCCTCTTCGTTTAAAAATATTATGAATATTCAAAACTGGTTGTACAATTTCAAAATTTGCTTGTGTTACGAGATTGAAGTTACTGGCTGTTATAAAGTCAATCTGTTTCATTCATTTTTGTTCGCTTTAAAAAAACGTCTAAAGTGTTATAAAATAAATTTAAACAAATTAGAAATTATGATTTACAACCATGTTTTCATAGATCAAACACAAAGTCAATTTGGGAGTACAATTTGCACTCTTGGTGTTTCAATTTTCAAGAAAAAAGCTATTAGCTTGGAAATTGTCAAAAGCTTTCTACATTTATTTTCCTGGCTGATATTTTATAAATTGTCGTGCAGCTTTTTATCTGCGACAATCGGCTTTCTGATTCCCTCCATTCAAATGCCATCAAATGTTAGATTACTCTGCGAGTTTAAAACAATGAAATAAAATGTCAATTTTATTCCCAACAATTTTTTCGCCCCTTTTTTCAGACAACTTTTACATTGATAAACTTATAATTTAAAATAAAGCAATAGTAATTTTGTATTCCACTTTTTGATTTCAATCGCTACAAATGGTGCACTTGATAAACGATTTTGTTCGACGAATTGTTTTTGGGGTTTTGTAGTGGAAACGTGAAAGATTTATGTTAAAAGATTGACGACAAGGTACATAAACAAGTGTACGTATTGTGTCGAAAGAACATCCTACTTGAAAAGAATCAATGAAGCAGCATTGAAAAGTTTACTCCGAAAAATTCGGATTAGAGTTATGAAGTTTCGAGAGGAAGTATGGATTGTCACTTTTCATTAAACGAGCGAAACTTTTAAAACGGCTGCATGCTTCATTTAATTCTTACACCCTGTTCTCATATTTTTTGAAGGAAAAATCCTTGATTGTAGGTCATTCTTCTCCTTTACTTAAATATGACAAGTTTTCAGTTTCCAATCAGTTATCTATCTACTGAACCAAAATCAAACTTTGAATAATAATTATGTACTATAGCGAATAACCTAACTATTAAAAAGAACTTATGTGAGTCAAAACTTTTGAACGAATTTTCCACTAATTAATATAGATTTTTCCGATATACATGAGACAGGTTTTTTTATCCTCTTGCTTGAATTTTTTCATAATTAAACAAGTGGATCTGCAGAAATTGATGAATATAAAATTTTGAACTTATTAAAAGTTGATAATTATACCTATTTTTTAATTTATTTTGTAAAAAGTGAGCGAAAACAAGGTACAGTTCATATTCTTCTTCTTCTCATATCGACATCTTTTTATATTGATTAAAAATTTAAAAGAATATAAAAAAAAATTTTGAAAAAATGGAAGGTGAAACAAAAAAAAATGAATGAAAAGTGAACATTTAAAGTAAAAGAAAAATGTCAAGGAAAAGAAGTTGAGAAAAGTTGCTTACAACTTGCTTTTTAAAAATATCAAAATTTCATTTCACAATTTCTGTTGAATCGTCTTGTTGCATTATTTTATCATACAGTTTTGTAAAAAATTACGCATCTTTAAATATTTCAAAGATACATTACAACAAAATTTTTCAGCTGTGTACTAAAAGTTATCTCACGATTTTAACGAAAATATACTCCAGTTTGATTTTACAAAATTTGACCAATCAATAAATTTGATCAAAATTATAATCTAATTATAATTAGTAACTGGGTTAACAGAGATGAAGAGTTATTGATAGTTGTATTATTAGTTACTGACAGATAGTTTTAACTCATTAGTTGTCCCTCAGTCTCCCCTCCACAAGTTGACCTCACTACTCTCAGTAGAAACGCTTCACTTTCATTGGTCTATTGTAAATTTTAGCCACTCTGATTGGCTGATACACACAAAGATATATTTTCCCACGGTCTTCACACGGAGGCGTTTCAAGACTTGGGACATACAATGAGTTAACAAGATTTTGGGTAGACAGTTTGCAAATGTACCAAATTTCAGATATCAAATGTTCCACCTGATGTTCAGCATATAATGTTGGACTTTTCTAGCCATTAAAATTGAGATCTTGGCTTCCCATTTTCCAAACGATAAAAATGTATAGAGCGATTGATGTAACTGTAACTCGTAAGGTAAGTGTTACACGACTGAAATTTTTTCTACAAATTCATTTTAATAGGTTCATTAATAAATTCTACTTTTGGCATTAATTTCACCAAAGGGTTGGAAACTCGGAACTCTTTCGATGACAGTCAAAGAGTACCACAAGTTCCAAAGAATACTAATGAGTTTTCGTGTTCAAGTTATTCTTTTTTAATTTTTCTTTCTCGTACTCCTCAATACCCTTTGGTACTTTTTGACTTTAATCGAAAGAGTTCCGAGTTTCCAACCCTTTGAATTTCACCTAGAGATTTAAATATGATTTTTAAAATAGCAAAGTTAGTTCGGTGTTTCATTTACCCACAAGTTATCGTTATACAATTATACGAACTGCCTCTGTATTCAAACAATTTCACTCGTCCATTTTAGCAGATATTTTTTCAGTCATGAGTTTATTTTGAATAAAAACCTTCATTTAGAGGTTTAGAGAAATATCGGTTAGTAACGTTAACGTTCAACTTTTTAATTCAACTTTGTAATTTCACTCTTCTTTTATTACTAATATAAATAAAATTAAAAACGACAAAAAAAGGATGAAATTCATCTCTAAAAGTATATTGTAATTGGAAATACTCTGGAATTGAAATTCATGTGCTTCCATACACGTTTTGCCTTGTTGGAGTGTACGTTGACTTGTATCACTTACAATCATCTGTCCCCATTTTTCTGGCTAACAAGAGACGTGATGATAGTCTAACATCATTTATCAAAAATGTTCGACACGGAGTGGAACGTTTTTTTTCACGTTTTAATTAAGAAACTCAACAAACGAGAAAAGCTGCCAATAAATTAGCTCGCTAAGTCTGATGAAATTAGTAAATACCTTTCTTTTTTTTACCGAAGACATATAAATTAAGAGACGACGTGCACGAAAGTTAGCGAAACTGAGAATAAGATTAAGACTTATTTTAATATTCATTTAGTGACCCTTGAACGAACAATTGTGCGAACATAAAAAAGTTTCAATAGCCACCAAAAACGTTCGTTGTCTCTTCCGGGAAACATTTTTCATTCCGTCAGCGCGGGAATGAAATTAATTGCCATGCGTTAACAACTTTAGGTGTTCTTATGAAGAAGTTTGCACAGTTTTAACAAGACTCTTGGTAAAGAAATTTTTGCTCCAAAAACCGAGTTCCGAAGAAGAGCTATTTCCGTTAACAATTCAAGTCCTATGCAAAAACGCAATGGTTGTAAGGAACGAAAAGAAATAGCGAAATGACAGTGAATTGCCAAGTTCATTACATCACTAATCATTCTCGAGCGTTCATAAGTAGCTATGAGAGCACCTTAAAAAGTACTCTGTTTGTTAAAGTCCATGCCGGTTTTTTTAGCTGACTGCACAATTTAAACGAATGATACGTGATCCAATGGAACCGTTTTCACAATTCGCTGCAAATACAACGGCTTTTGAATACATGTGGATGAGAAACTTTCAGATGAAAGTTCAAGTAAAAACCTAACTCTGCCAGATTTTTTCGATCAAATTAAAATGGATATTCGGAGTTTCGATAAAACGTTTCTCTGTGTATTCAGAACTCTCATTCACAGATTATCCGCAAATTATGCCATTCGTTTTTGTTTCCAATACTAAAGTACTTCTCTTTGCTTCGTAAAAAACGTGGGTCTAAATTCGTCTTTTATTCCTTTTTATTATTAATTATTATTATTATTATTATTAAACACTTTTATTTAACTTTGCTAACTTGAGCGTTAGAATCAAATTTTGCAACTTAAATTTTTGATACTTCGAATTTACCAACACATATAAAAATAAAAATGCGGTGAAAATGCAAAAATAAAATTTACAAAAAAATCACAGAATTGTAAAAACAAAAAAGAAATACAAATTCAATTCGATTTCCAAACTAAGTGTCTCATTTGTTCAATAAAAGCGTTTCTTAAAAATTGTTTGTGATTTTTTAATATTTTCTTTAAATTTCAATTTTAATTCCTGTATAGTAAAACGTACCAGACTGAATGCAAAAAAAAATAAATACAAAAATAAAATATAAATAGAATAGAAATACTCAGTTTTTTAATTCATTTGCAGAATTTCTCGTATAAATAGATGAGAGCAAATTGGTATTAAGTGAAATGAGTTGTATATAGTGACTGTTTGTATGTTATTGCCACAACATTTGACAAAACGAATGCAGCAAATGAAAGAAGTTCGAAACTTGGCTCGCTATTTGACCTAACTGTTTATGTCCTTGATTCCGCGGGATTGCGACTTAATGAGGATAAATCTTTGGTTCAACATTAAGCGTACAATTTGCGAGGACGTTTTTGTGAACTTGTGTTTGCTGTGAAAATGAAATTTTATCTTTTTGTCAAGACAATCATTTCAATTTTCAACATACGGATTGTATAAATAAATTTTATTTTGGTTATGTGAAATATCGTAATAAATCGATACGACTTTTTCTAATGGCAAAAAGCATTTTTACACGGCGCAAAAAAGGATGAATTTTATACCTGATATTTGATCCCAACTGCGGTTAAACCTGAAAAACAAATAAAAGTATTACTACATATTTGGTTTAAAGTATTAAATTCATGCATAATTAATTTATTTATGGAACATGTATATGTCGTGTGTTCAACTATATCGATATCATGCCATATGTGTTTGTCATAAACTTTTCAATAAAGTTTTTATCATTATTTTTTGCATTATTTTTGAATTGTATGTAAATTTTGATAAAATTCTCGCAGCTTTTTGGAATCACTAATTGAAATAGATTAAAGATAGTTCATATGTTAGGCACAGCATATTGCAAGACTGGAGAATAAGATATTAGAACAGAGATTGATGATCTCGTTAGAGATCATTACTATAATATCTCATGTATTCAATAGTGTGTGTCACATTTTAGGCAGAGTAAGTATCTGCGTGTGTGGGTGGCGGGAGGCAGGGTGGGGGTAGCGTAACAACGTGACCATACACAAGGAGAATCGCAACATATGTTTACGACGTTTAATTGGTCGCATCGTATAACGGATTTGACGAGCTAATTAAGCTGCCCTTTATTATTCGCAGGCCTCTCTCTCCGAGTGATTTTTAAGCCTCGCGAAGATGCAAAACCAATGAAAATTCGAGAGAGAGAGGTAATGGAAAAAATGTATACAAGAAGTTTGTATCACCCAATTGAAGGAGACAGAACTTTTTTGAGATTTTGCGAAATCGATAACTTGATTCCAAGTGAAATTCAGTTAAAAAGTTTCATTGTTTTTCACTGTCCTAATTTGATTTTATTTGTATTCCCGTTAAACTTTGGGGAAGTCCACAAAATGTATAGTGGCTTTCAGCAGGGCGACGTTAAAAGATGAATTTCAGATGCTATAGATAATTAAAACAATGTTCAGTATCGAATGATCACTATTACAAAAAAATTGAAACGACTGTCTTTTGACTTTATTAATTTGGATTTTTTAGATTCGTTAGTAATAAAATTTTGTTTAATGAAATTAACAAAGAATATTCTCCTTAGACAATAATTTTTTTTATTGAAATCGAATTTTCATAAATTAAATTACGTTTAGATTTGAAAAAAAATGAATTTTAATTTTTATGAAGGATATTCTTGATTAAATTTTTTCAATACTTTGACTGAATTATCACTATATGAATTTTTGACTGAATTTAATAACTTTAATGGACATGCAATGAAACCTAATTTTATTTTTTTAAAACGGCGTGGTTCAAGCGCTCGTATTAAGTCTTTATAGTTGTCATGCATATTCATTGCATGGTGCAAAATGTTTCAACTTGGAGAGTCGTAAGGTGAAACTATCATCGTTTAATTCGACACTTTGAAATGAATGTAACATTTGTCATTTTCTCATGCATCGTAAAAATTTTTTTTTCAATTAAATGTCACAAAAAAAGAAATATGAAAACAAAATTTAAATGCTTTCCTGAAGATGTGTTATACTGATAACAGAACAAAATTTTAAATTCAGAGTATAGATGAAATAAATCAGGGATTAGCTATAAAACCGTCAAGAGACCCCCTTTATCACTTGTAGACGAATCCTACGAAAGAAGTAATCCTACGGTGAGTCCGATGATCACCATCTTCCTTGAAAGAGATCAACTGCTTTGCAGAGGAAAATTTAAACAGGACCTAATTTATAACAAACCATGTGCCCGTTACGAATTTTTCATTCAGTTAAAAAATGAGTTCTTGCTCAATTTGACGGGCTAATTGTCGAAGGAACGTTTTGAATTGCACAAAATCGTTTATATAAATTAATAGATTTATTTAAACTTTTTTTTATTTTCAAATAGATAACTATTCATTATGAATAAAAGAAAATGAGATTAAAAAATTTGTAGAATAACCGATGCTCAATTATTTTGGCTTATCGGTCACACAACATTGTTTCATCGCCCAAGAAATATCATCCTGGGAAAAAAACTCCAGGTCTGATCAGACTTGAAAATAGGCTTGATTAGCTCAAAATACGTCAAATTTTATAAAATTTTATCTGAGTCATGTCTGATTTTACAAGATCAGACAAAATTTTTGTCGAATTAGGTCCATTTTTAAGTCTGATCTGGACCTGAACTTTTTTTCCCGGGATTGGAGATTCTGATTCTCAAGTGAAATAGCGTATATTGAGTCAGACACTGGACAAAGTTTCGAGCATTTTAACTTTTTTCAACTAATTGTTCAATCGAACATTCTTTCACGCTCTAATCAGAAAAATCAGTTAATTAAGGCAGTTTTAAATTAAACATTAACTCATTCGAAGCGTTTAAATTGAAAGAACAATTTATCCAATCAGAAATTGGCTACATTAATCGACCTGAAAAAAAAACTGACGAGAATTCATGGTGATTTGTCAGTTAAGACAATTTTTTTTGATAATAATTAAATGAACGATCGTGGTAACTAGGCGCTTATAATGGCGCATTATTTTTAACAATATTGGTACAGGGTAAAATATTGGTACAATAAATACAACACTGATTGCGAATTTATCACGAGAAAATTGCCCATCTACTTTGTACACGGTGAAATTTGTTTGTTATTTAACGTACAACAATTTTCGTACGGCAATTTTTATAATTGAAACGTTAATGGAAATCAACAGATAAAAATTCGCAATTCATTTAGTGAATTGTATATATTCTTATTTTAATTATATTAAAAATTTAAAGGTCATAAGGTGCTTTTGTTATTGAAAAACAAATATACCGTAATGGAATTCATTAAATCTCCATTTGTGAAAGCATGTTATATATTATTATTTATATAAAATTACTTAAAATTAGTATAAAAAAGTCTCTCAGCGATGGAGATCGTATGGACAGAACGTAAATATAAAATTAGCAAAATTTCTACCAATGCAATTGAGCTTGTGTCTATTCTATCTTTGATCGGCAAGATGCCAGATTTTTTTTATTTCTCGTAGCATTCAGACGTATATTTGTAGTCCGGAAAAAATACACCGAACTTGTTCAACGCTGGAATCACAAGTTGCATCGGTGATTTGCAGTCTTTTTTTATAAAGCAAAAGATGAAACTTTTTTGTGACTTGTTGTCCATCCAACATTGTTACAAAAAAATGTCTTACAAAATAAATCCATTCGGAGTTGTAAATATTTACTTATATTTGATCTGTTTTCCTAATTGAAAATGTTATTTTGTTTCGTGAAAAGAACCAAACTTGACATACTTTTGTAACAAAAGATGTTTCTTTCTGACTTTCATTTTTTCCCACAACTCTATCATTTACTCTTCGATATAATTTTTTAAAACAAGCAATAAATTTATCTGTTGTATTATTTTACCAGTTTGTCACTTCATGTTTTTTTCTACGGGGAATACTTTTTTTTGTTCCAAATGTTGTTCTTCCAACAAAAGCATACATTTTTTCACAGTCTATTGAATATTCGGATGCATCGTCAAGTTGATTTATAGACAAACGAAATACAAAAGTTGAAATTGAACTTGGCAATTGAAATAAAAGTAGCGTGTTGAATGAAAAGTCTAGACCAAATAGTGTAGACGAAGTTTGCAATAAATGCTTTTATTTTCCGTTGAAAAATTAGCTTTTGACAAAGTTGATTAATGAGAATTCATGAAACATTTTAATTTGCCAAAATGACTCTTAGCTCGAGTTTCCTATTAATGATAGTTCTATAATTCAAAAGCTTAACAGATTAATGAGTTACTTTGACTGTCACTTAAGTGCGTTGAGTAGCGATCGTTTTAAAATTGCTATTCCAACTCTATATCTGTATCGTCACCCTGGTATCAGTACAAAGTCATTTCGTTTCAATATCAATTACTACTCAATGTGGCTGTGATTTTACTCCATCACTGTTATGTTAATGAGCTTTATCGGGAATACTGCCTTGCACTAATAATAATAGCAACGGTTCCAGAAGTACAAATCTTGAATCAAATAAAGGAGAGACTCTGAACAAGATTTGGTGTTCTTTTGAGTAAAACAAGTAAACAAGATTATTTAAAATAATAAATAAAAAAAAACATTAAAAAACTGCAATTAAAATTCGTGCGTCGCGTTGCAGGGACCAGTCAAAGGAGAATTAGGTATATTTTATGTACGTTCTCTGGAACTGTCCAATTTACAACAGATTTGTTGAGTTTGAAGAGATGTTAATTTTTTTCCAAATTATCCTTTCAAAGTGTATAAATTTAATATGAGATAAATGATGATTGTTTAATATTTCAATTATTAATAATATAATCATCAATAACAAAACGAAATTATGAATATTATAAATAGATTAATGTGTGTAATTAATTTGGTTAGAATGCGATATTTGGTTATTGAAACGTGAACTGTAACTTGTGGTAATTTAATTAATGATTTACTGGGACCATATCTCTTAAATGTTGCGGTTTCGTATCGCTATATTAAAAGTCAAACGATTAATATTCAATCAGTGAGATTTCGTTTGCATTGTTCAGTTTCCCCATTACACAAAAGCATTTATCTTTATACAGTAGATATTTGTTTTATTCGCATTGGCAGTTCGAATATTATTACTCTAATTTTGCAAGCTTTGTCTTTCGCAATTATAACTTACAATATCATTTCCAATTTCACAAGCTCACAAATTACAAATTTTTGAATGATATTTTTATCAAACAACATTTCGTTAACAGTAATCACATTTAAAGTAATTAAATAAATATTACATCGGTTCCAATTAATTAAGTTTGTCATGATTGTCACTTTCATTTATCTGATCTTTTATTTAAAACTTCACGATGAAATCAGCAGATAAAAAGCTTCGAAATGGGAGGAAGATGAGATTTCATAGACTAGCGAATAATTAACCTTATTTAATTAGATGTACGATTTATTCTACTCTCGTCGTACAATGAAATTACATAAGTTTAGAGAAAAATATGACTTCGCATTCTAATTAACAAGTGTATTATGTTAATTAATTAATAAAGATTGCGACAATAATTATCGTCAAACTTCCAAGTGCCCTTAAAATATTGACTTTCATTTTGATTTCCCATCTATCCAATCACGACATTTCCATTGAGATGGTATATTTCTAAAAATATAACTGAATCAACCGTGCAAGCTATTGGTTGATTAAAATTCTATTGATTTGTCTGGGATGCGTTAAAGTTTAACAAAATTAGCGAATCATGTAAGCAATTTAAATCAACCAAGCAAATTGTTCAGCGAGCTGAGAACAACGATTAATTATGTACCAATATAAGTGGTATGATATTTACATTTGTATATACACAAATGTATATATCCATGTAGATATATAACACCCGTTTCATTCATCAAGAGTCACTGAACTGCATGAGCGAACAGGTCATATTTTATATCTTCTATATATGCAACGCAATAATGTTCATATTAACGTCGGTAATTACGTTTTTCTTTTTACGATTTCCGGTTTACGCGACCGTAGTGTACTAATGTGCAATAACGCCGGCTAAACTTATTATTGAGCTCGGTCACTATTCGAGGTATATTATATCTGTTCGAACACGTCACGATCAATAATTCCCACTTCTTAAACGGAAAAATCAGTAACAGTGATTGCTCGCTTTTGGCTTCTACAAAACATGAATAAAAAAAGATAAAAAAGTAACTCATTTCTAGGTTTAATGGTCTAGTGGTTATTGCTTGGAGTAAATTTGGTCCAATTTTATCGAAACATACATTTTTATACATTGTTTAGATTTAAGAGAAAATATTTTCAATGACAATTCAAATGGTTTCAATTAAAAATTTTTGAATTATCGTATATTTATAATGCTCATTCGATTAATGCTATCAATAATATTTTAAATGAAAGATCACAAAATAACATCATTTCTACATCTGTAATATGTATTTGAATAATATTTTTCAATATTTTTTAATAATATTTCCATATTCAAGTAACACCTCGAATTTGCACCATGTGTTTAGAGATTTTCTTTTTTAGATGATAAACCCCATGCTCCGTAGTTCTTAATCTGTTTAAACGTTAAAACAAATGTTTTGTTCAAAGTTAGCGACCAATTTCCGGGACGCCGAGGCAAAGTTCACACGCTGGACACACGAGACTTAACTAAAATGTAACAGCGGTTATGCGTGCTCATGACAGCAGCAATGCAAGGTTTACAGTTCAGTTCCTCAATTGCGTATAAATTCAATAAATTTGCAGATCTTAAAATTAAATGCATCGTGGGTGGAAAAAGTATCGCATATTATTAGTTTATTAGAGTTAAGAGTTAAAAAAAGTGTGAAGTAAAATTATAACGATCGATGACAAAAAAAAAAACACAAAAAATAATGATAAAATAAAAAATTATCAAAAAAGCATCGTAACGAGAAAAAGCTAGTAAAACATTTACACTCGAATGCAAAAATTTGATTGAAAACGTGAAACAAAATACCAAGGAAATAGTTTTGCTGCGAAGATATTGACAGAGTGAAATAGAATTTTGAATCTAGTGCGTGAATAACGAACACAAATCAAAACGTCACTTGAGTGAATTTTACTTTTCTTTTTTATTTGAATGAATAAAGGAACGAAGATTGAAAATAAGAGGACCATTTCAATCTGTAATATATATAGTTAACCAGACAAAAATGACAAAATTATTTTAATCAAATCGAAACATTAAGGCAATGGGATAACGCTAAATCTAGTGGGGCAAGTTGAATGCCCATTTAAATGGAATCTTGGCAAAATAAGAGGCGTAATAATTTTTCTTTTCCACTGCAGTGCACAATATTGGATTCCTGTATACGGAAGTCGCCTTACAAGTTCTATATGATCCTTCTCAAGTCGGAGGATAAACAGAATTAAACTCATGGTCTACCCTTGAATGTTTGTATCTTTCGTTGCCCAAGTAATTACATACACTTTAGTAGCATGGCGACATTTTCGCAGTTCAAGCGGTATCCATTGTTTAATGACCTAGAGAATAGATACAGTGCGCTCGTCAACATCACCAACAATGGAGCATCGAGTGCCCGAATGCTGACCTTTTATATGACTTGTCCTTCAAATGTTTACGGTAATAATATGAAATTATGCACATCCTAAGTTGAGCTTCGTTAGTAGCAAAGTTGTAATTAAAACTACCCAGATGTGACTAATTGTCATAAAGTATTATTTCAGAACGTTAAAAAGATAAGTGCATAATTCTAAATTGTGGAATTATTTATTCGGGTAAACGTACCGTTGAAACATTTGTTGATCATGCTAATTATTAATTTTAAAGGTTAGACGCGAAAGCCCGTGTAAAATCTTAGACGCAGAAAAATGTATATTCATGATGATGATTCGCGCGAACGTGTCATTTCAGGGATAATTATGCGTAATGAAAATAAATGTCCATTATAATTGCATGGCATGCTATAAACCCAACGTATTGTATGAACACCCGTGAGATATTATATTGCAATCACCTCAATAAGCTAGGGACGTCTGTGAATAATCTACGATATTGTCAGTTTACCTGCAAACAACGAATACCCACTCTGAACTACACACACAACAATGGAATAGTTGAATCAACGTTTTTGCATTGTTTCAATGTGCGAATTTGCAAGTCAAATTTCTTACAAATTTAAATTTTTTTGCATTGAAATAATGTCAAAAGTTTTTGATCAAATATGTCAATATACATTTTATGTATAAAATGTAAATCAAGTAAAATCCTTTTTGTTGTTTTAATTCAAAATTACACGGAGAGAAAAGTGTATTTAATTTGAATATTAAAAATCATAAAACTGAGAAAGACTCGAATTTGTATCGAATTTTATAATTTTCATTGAAAATTTTGAAATATCTCATATTAAAATTTAATACACCGTGTGTAAAATTTCATATATAAAAAAGCATTAAAAACCTGAATGAATATTGATATTAATTGTACGAATTTTCTGATGAAGAATGTTAAAAATGTGAAATCCTATATTTCAGATCCTCTATATTTAGAAATGCTGAAATTCGATGCAATTCGTCTTGATTTTCTATTTTATATATTTATTTAATACTAATTTTTTTTTAAATAAAAACATTCAAATTTCTACGCTTCGGCAACTTTCTCAACACAAATCTTTCTCATAAGTGATTATTCGTACAGTTCAATGTAAAGGTAATGTTAATGAAGGTTAACATTACCCGTGAAAAAAGTCCAGGTCTAATTAGACCTGGACCTAATTCGAAAAGATTCAGTCTGATCTTGTAAAATCAGACATGAATCAGATAAAATTTTATAAAATTTGACATATTTTGACCTAATCAGGACTATTTCCAAGTCTGATTTTTCCCGGGAAGTGTTTTTTTAAAACAATTCAAAATTACAGTATAATGGAATAAATTGAATGTAAGAAATAACTAAATTTTTCAAATCACTACAACTCAATCACTTTTAACTCATATTTTTGAAATATACGTAATATATACTATTACGATTAGAAAATGTTAAAATTTGATAAATTAAATTTGAAATAAATACATTTACTTCTCTCCGTGTAAAGTAATTAATATTAAAATAAAATTACACATTAAATTAATTTAAAAATGAAATAAATGTTTTGGTTGATAAAGTGATTAGTAATTTTCAGTTTACATTTGTTACCTCAAATTTGGGACAAAAAAGTTTCATCAAAAAGCTGATTTGAAATTGCTTAAAATGTTTCAAATAACTATAACTTCGCGCAGATCAAGCTCTGTGATGTTAAAGGTTCAAGCAGAGCTCATTGACGTGTTTAGTTATAATACTCGCTCAAGAGATTCAAACCCTTTGACGAGTTAACATTCAGATCAACTTCGAAATAATGTCGGTTACCCTCGATTAGTTGCTGGTTGGAGAAAAATTTTGAGTTTCCAACAGGTTCCAACATAATTTTCGGCATTTCTGTATGATAAATTTTTTACAAAACTCAAGTTGAAAAATTTTTTTACTTCAAAGATTGTCAATTAGATTGGATTACGCTCTACAGGTTTTCAATCGTGTTGAACAATTTTGTCAAGTGGTGAATGTAACTGATAATTATTTCGAACGAGTATTTGGCAACAGTTCAACGGGATTTAAAAATTGTGTTACACTAAACACACAACTGTAAAAACATTTTTTATTTAAATGGTGTGTCACCGAAGCGATTCACGTAACCGAGCTTCTCGAAATGCAAAGCCACGGTGCGGTTGGACATGTGCAGTGTCTGCGTAATTGCTCGAGTCGTATTACCTACGTTGCTTTCGATTAGTGCTTCGATTTAGTCGTCGTTAACTTTAACGGCTGTAACTTCATCATCTGATGAAATATATTCGAATGTTATAATATGTTTAATCGAACTTAATCTAATCAACAAACACACCAACGCCATCATTACATCACAAGATTTCACACTAATTATTTACATTGAAAAAAGAAACGTTTTTCAGGTGAATATTTTAAAAGGGAAAAAACATTTTCATGAAAAATGTGTTGCATTTTAAAGTTTAAAAATAATTTTTCTCATTTACATTCCTAAAAGTTAATTCACTGACAAATATTCATAATAAAAAGATTTACTTAAGTATTCGACCTGTTTAATGAAATGTGTTATGGAAAATAATTAAATAATTATGATTTAAGTAACGAAAAAGTTCAATAGTTTTATCAATGCGAATATTTTGTTTTATTAATTCTGAAAGTGATGTTGCAATTTCGGTTCATCTATTTATTCCATATAGATGCGAATCACCGAATGTATATTGGCATTGAGACACACAAAACGAAAACAGCGCTTGACATATTTAAGCACGATATGCTCGAATATATGAAATAGCGACTCTCTAATTAAATTATCAAGGTTCAGTTTTCACACGTTGGTAATGTGTTCGAGACAAGGATCGGACATTTGAGCACTACAGAAGTGAGCTGAGGCTCATTATAATAGTTCATTGAGATGTAACATTTCATCGATTTTAAAATACTGAACCGTTGCAAATTAAACTGAAAGTTTTATTTAAATTTAATTGTTTTTGACAGTACACCGAGAAAAGACAAAACATAGTTTTAAAAAATACAAACAAACTACAAAACAAATTACAAAAAATTATAAAAAAATATAACCGGGCAAGCGAAACGCTAGCGAATGCGTCTGCAGTTGCTGGAGATACGACCGTTGCGGCACGTTCCATCAACCAGTTAACAAATGTTTTCTATGGATCTAAACAACAGTATTATGTTAAACTTTGTAACCAACCTTTTCAAAGCTTAATAAACAATTTTGTCGCTAGAAGTTTTTTGAAATAAAAAATTCCCTCGATATTTTATTGATTTTAAATTTTGGACGCGCTAACTGTGATATGAAATTTTTGAATGTTAATAAATAATGAAAATTTACTCGTTACATTTGGCGGAACTTGCTCTTTGTCTTCGGCAACTCAATCACTCTTTGCCGTAAAAATTCCGTTGTTAATTCATTCTAAGTTGAAAATTTAAAACATATATATTAAAATAAACAAATTGTTAAAGTCCAGAAGTAGATCTATTTATTTAGATCCTATAAAATAGTAATTACTGTCGCATCAATTCGTAACGACATACATATAAAAAAATTAAGTTGTATAATTAAGTATCGTTATCAACGTTATCAACAATATGTTTAGTTCATTTGCGACTGAAAATATTTCATTTTTCTATGAGTTACGGTTACAATTTTGAACGGAATTTGTGTTTTTAAAGTTAATTAGGTAATTATCTTGGTACGTATCGCTTTTCTTACTTTTTATAAAAAAAAGCATCGGTGTTTATCAAAAGCGCCGATTCCTTATTATCAGTATATTATAAGCGCCGAATCGTTGTATCGAAAGTGCCGAAGTTTATATATCATAAGCGCCGAAAAAAACTGTATCAAAAGCGCCGATTTAATTTAATTTGTTGGATGAATGTTTTGGTTCGACGTGAGTCAAAGTCATTCTGACGTGGGTCAAATGTTAGCATGTAACACCTCCCGACGTATACTAACGACGTCTACGTAGTTTCAACGTTGAATTTACATCAAACCAACGAAGTTTAGTTACGTC